>PVHX01015702.1:10347-26200 GCA_004024805.1 Geosciurus inauris
AAAAAAAAAAAAAAAAAAAGAATGAAGAAACAGAGCTGAGAGATTCAGAAACCGGCCGGCCGAGGCCTCCCAGCAGTAAGTGGAGAGCTTGGATCTATTCTACAGGCAATACTAAAAATAAAAAATCAACTGAAAGTAAGTATGTGGGATCTACCGAGGAAGGAGGAATTATTTCTTCCTGAAGTAAATAGGAAAGCTGCAGCAGAGGGTGACACGTAAGCTTGGCCTGCGGAGGGCTTTGGGGACTTGTTTCTGTTTCATTAACTCGTGTCTGCAGAGGCCATCCCTGGCTTTGGGTTCCAACACATGATAACAAACAGCACTTTCTACTCAGATGAGTTCTCCGACCCCTGTTATATTTGGGACTGTGACAGGGCATTCCTTTGGGATTCTTTCATTTTATTTTTAGCCTCTTGCACAGCCACATCACCCGAGTCTGGCATATTCTGGCAACAGCTACTTTCTGAGGGGCGGGAGCCTCCAGCACCACCTCTAGGAAGAGATCATGGAAGTCTCCCGAGTACACGAACCCACGATGTCCAAGTTCAGGGCTTTACGGAGCGCGGTGACGGAGTTAGCTCGAACCAGCACTTACGTTCAGAGGCTTTGCACAGGGAGCCTGATCAGCCAAGAGTTAATGACATCACAGAGATGACAAATGCTGCAGATCCAGCCCTTTCCCTTCCCCCTAGATGGCCAGTGTCAAACACTCACCTGCAGGCCATTCCTGACCTCTCCAAGTCTCACCTGCTGGAAAGAACAAGAGAAATCCTGGAGCAGAAGTCAGAAAACATAACTGGGCACAGTGGCGCACGCCTGTAATCCCAGCACTTAGGGAGGCTGAGACAGGAGAATCGTGAGTTCAAAGCCAGCCTCAGCAAAGGCGAGGCGCTAAGCAACTCAGTGAGACCCTGTCTCTACATAAAACACAAAATAGGGCTGGGGATGTGGCTCAGTGGTCAAGTGCCCCTGAGTTCAATCCCCCCTGGTACAAAAAAAAAGAAGTCAGAAAACATGAATTTTGGCCTGGTGCTCCTACAGACTTCCTTTAGACCTTCAGCAAGTTATGTTAAACTCTCTTGGCCTCAGTTTCCTTATCTAATAAATGTAGGGGAAGGCTAGATTCAAAAACCAGGATTTCCAAGCCCTCAGTTATTCCCCTGAAAGAAAATAGCATGGAGATGTTTCCGACTAATTTCAATTAAAAAACAACAAAAAAATTAATTTCTCTGATAAGTCCATAAAGATTAATTTAATAGATTGTTGTCAGTTGCAATGGTACACTGGTCCTCCCAGGTATTTAATGTTTTCTTTTTTTTTTGGTACTGGGAATTGAACCCAGAGATGCTTCACCACTGAACTACATCCCCACCAAACTACATCCCTGGCCCTTTTTACTTTTTTATTTTGAGACAGATTCTTGCTAAGTTGCTGAGGCTGGCCTTGAACTTGTGACTCTCCTGCCTCATTCTCCCTGGTTGCTGGGATTACAGGAGTGCATCATGTGCCTGGCCCAGATATTCAAGAGACAGGAGGACCACAAGTTTGAGGCCAGCCTGAGCAACTTAGACCTTGTTTCAAAATAACATTTTTAAAAGGGCTGGGTGTAGGGCTGGGGCTTTAGCTCAGTGGTAGAGCACTTGCCTAGCACATGTAAAGCACTGGGTTCCATCCTCAGCACTGCATAAAAAATAAATGCAAACTAAAAAACTTCTTCTCAGAAAAAGAAATAATCAGTAAGGTGAAGAGAGAGCCTACATTTTGGAAGAAAATTTTTACTACATGCACATCAGATAGATCACTAATCTCCGGGATATATAAAGAACTCAAAACACTTAACAAAAAAACAAACAATCCAATCAATAAATGGGCTAAGGAACCGAACAGACAATTCTCAGAAGATGATATATAATCGATCAACAAATATATGAAAAAGTGTTCAACATCTCTAGCAATTAAAGAAATGCAAATAAAAACTACTCTAAGATTTCATCTCACTCCAGTCAGAATGGCAGTTATTAAGAATACAAGCAACAATAAGTCTTGGCAAGGATGTGGGGGAAAAGGCACACTCTTATATCGCTAGTGGGACTGCAAATTGGTGCAACCAATCTGGAAAGCAGTATGGAGATTCCTTAGAAAACTTGGCATGGAACCACCATTTGACCCAGCCATCCTACTCCTTGGATTATACCCAAGGGACTTAAAAACAGCATACTGCAGTGATGCAACCACCTCAGTGTTTACAGCAGCTCAATTCACAATAGCTAAATTGTGGAACCAATGTAGATGCCCTTCAGTAGATGAATGGATAAAAAAACTGTGGTATATATACACAATGGAATATTACTCAGCCTTAAAAGAAAGATGGTGGAATGAGATAGACATAATTACCCTTGGTTAATGTAGGAAGACACAAATGGTGTGACTCTACCTTGTGTACAACCAGAGAAATGAAAAATTGTGCTCCATATGTGTATTGTGAATTGAAATGCATTCTGCTATTTTTAAAAAAGGAATAAAAAGAAATGAAATAAAGATCTTGTCTCAAAATAAAATATATAAAAGGCTGGGGATGTAGCTCAGTGGTAAAGCACTTGCAAACCCCTGGGTTCAATCCCCAATACCACAAAAAAAGAAAAGAATAAATAAATAACTTGTGTTTGATGGTTAAGATCTTTCAAAATGTGAAGCTAATGGAGGATGCTATAGTTTGGATCTAGAATGTGCCCCAAAGCCTCATATGTTGAAGACTTGGTCCCCAGGATGGTACTATCAGCAGATGATAGGGGCTAGTTAGGGGTCCTTGGTCACTGGAGACTTACACTTAAAGCATATTGTAGGAACAGACCTCTTCCTCTTCCTGTTTTGTTTCCTTGCCAGAAGTAAATGGTTTTGCTCTGCCATGAGCTCCCATCACGATGTGCTGCCTCACACAGGCCCAAAACAACAGCCCAACTGATCATGTACTGAACTCTCCAAAACTGTGAGCCAAAATAAACCTTTCTTCTTTCTTTTTCCTTGGTATCGGGGATTGAACTCAGGGGTACTTGACCACTGAGCCACATTCCCAGCCCTATTTTGTGTTTTATGTAGAGACAGGGTTGCTAAGCACCTCGCCGTTGCTGAGGCTGGCTTTGAACTCGCGATTCTCCTGTCTCAGCCTCCCAAAGTATTGGGATTACAGGCGTGCACCACTGCACCCAGTTTAAGCCTTTCTTCTTTATAAGTCAATTATCTCAGGAATTTGTCATAGTGATGGAAAACTGGCTAACACGGAGGAAAAGACAAGAAAAGGAGACAGCCTTCTGTTTCCCTCAATGGATGGAGCACCTGAATAAGCCAGTCACCATGAGGCACTGATGTCACATGCAGGAGACCCAGCCTTCCTGTGGGCTGCTCATAGACTAAGGAGGCAGACAGAGAGCATCATAGTAAGTGGGATCTGTGCTCTAAGAGGGCAAGAACCAGGCTGTACAAAAGCATTCAGCATGGCACTTATGTGAGGAGTTGAGGACCACTTCTTGGGAGAAGGAACATCTCCTAAGTGGAAATTCAAGCTAGAGGTCCAGCCAGTAGCAACAGTGGGGCATTGCAATCATTGAGAGTCACAGAAAAGCCTGGGATAGGTTGAGGCCATAGGGGCACATGGGGCGGTGTGTAAGAGACTTCATCTTTGAAGTCTGAGAAGCCCCTGGAAGGTGCATAAACAAGAGAGTAACTAGAGTTTACGAAAGTTGATGGAGAATAAATAGAAAGGAAACAACCCAGGAAGCTGGAAGACCACTCTGGAGGCTCTTGCAGGAGCACAAAAACCTGTTGACTGGGGAGAGAGCCAGTGGATTAGAGAGCGTGCTGCTCTTCCTGGGCTGCAGTAACCAAGTGCCACAAACCAGGCACCTCAAAACAACAGAAAGCAATTCTGTCCCCATTCTGGAGGTTACAGGTCTCAAGTCAAGGTGTCAACAAGGCCACGCTCCCTCAGGACCCTGGGTAGTGTCCTTCCTCCCCTTGGCGTAGCTCCTGGGTGGGGGCCATCATTCCTGGTGTTTCTTGACTTTCGTCCACTTTGACTCTAGTGTCGACCCTGTGGTCACAAAGCATTCTCCCGAGTCCTCACATGGTCGGATAGAGACACCAGTCATACTGGATTTTAGGTCCACTGTGCTCCAGTATTGCTGTCAGACCTTGCAATCTCCAGTACCAAAAAAAAGTATCCCAGGAAAAACCTGCAGTGAAGTGGGATAAAAGACCAGGAAAAGAGAGAGGTCAAGCAAGCACACAATGACAGCAAAGTCCCCTGAAGAGTAACTGA
Organism: Geosciurus inauris; assembly: GCA_004024805.1. Lineage (NCBI taxonomy): Eukaryota > Metazoa > Chordata > Mammalia > Rodentia > Sciuridae > Geosciurus > Geosciurus inauris. The sequence goes on from PVHX01015702.1 coordinate 14,663, forward strand.
CTTGGGCTCATCTTACAGGGAAGTCTCCTGCTTCAGTGTTGTCCCGACCACAGGGAAATGTTGCCAGGGTGTTTAAACCCATCAGTGAAAGGGTAAGAGCTGCGCTGGAGGAGAGGGGAGGTGTAAATTGGAGCCACTCTGGTTCTCTGAGCTAGGTGGCCCAAAGACAGTCTACAGACAGGGACAGAGTCTGGCTGTGGGGAAGGAAAGCACAGTAGAACCATGTGCTCCAAACTATGGAGTAATCCCAGGGACCCTGGGCAGGGCTCTGATGGCCACTACTACACACATGCAGGTAAATGGGGGTTGGCAGGACACTAGGTTACCACATACGAGGTCCTATGTTCTCTTCTATTCTATACATGGGATGTTTGAGGAGAACAAAGAAGGCTTAAAGGATAAAAGGGAAAGTTGAATGGAAGAACCACAGAAAGATCCCCAGGCAACACTAAAGACCTAACTGAGGGACTTTAGACTGACTGTGACCTTGTGACCACCAAACACCAACAGCATCCAGGTAAAACAGGACAGTGGAATAAAAGATGGATGATCAGCATAGAAGTGGTGAAGGCTGTGTAGGAAAGGAACTTGCTCTGGAGAAAGTGCAGAGAAAGGGAGATAAGAGCAGGGCAGGGGTAGTTCTTACAAGTTTGAAGAACAGGTAGTGGGAGCGAGTGGGTGTGGTCACAGCAGGTTGTCTTAATTTAAGATTTAAGAAATGAGGGAGCTGGGCGGGGTGGTGCACACCCGTAATCCTAGCACGTTGGGAGGCTGAGGCAGGAAGATCGCGAGTTCAAAGCCAGGCTCAGCAACAGCGAGGCGCTAAGCAACTCAGTGAGACCCTGTCTCTACATAAAACACAAAATAGGGCTGGGGATGTGGCTCAGTGGTCGAGTGCCCCTGAGTTCAATCCTTGGTACCAAAAAAGAAAAAAAGAAAAGATGAGGGGGTTCTAGATGTAAGATCCAGGGTGTGGTCCTGGCGGTGGGTGCCTGTGGCATAGCAGAGGTGAAGGTCTCATAGAGTTGAGGAGACCAAAGAACTAGCTTGTGAGTTGGGTCATCTGCACTGGTACTAGAGACTCACAGGAAGGCTCAGAGCCAGGAGCTGGGGCAGGTGCTTTATCTCATTTAATCCTCCTTTTCTGGCTTCAGGTCTCAGCTTAAACGGCACCCCTCCCTGGACCTCCTCCCCAGTGTTGCCCTCTGTACTCTCCATCCACAGAACACATGTCAATGTGGAATTCTTTTCTTTTTTTTTTTTTTTAATTTTTTTTTGGTTGTTGATGGATCTTTATTTTATTCATTTATTATTTATATGTGGTGCTGAGGATCGAACCCAGGACCTCACGCATGCTAGGCAAGCGCTCTACCACTGAGCTACAGCCCCAGCCCCTGGAATTATTTTCTTCCATTTACTTTTTATTCAAATGAGCATCAAATGCCAATAACCACTCTCCTAGGTGATCACTCTGATTATCCCATTTTACATCTAAGAAAATCTAAGCCCAGAGTTGGAGTAATTTGCCCAAGATCGTAGCTGGTAAGTTGCATCCCCAGGACTTGAACCCATGAATACCTGACTCCAAAGCCTATGTTCTTAATGATGCCATCTCCATAAAACCTTCAGTGACTAGAGGAGGGATCAGGAAGTAGGAAGAGGGTGGGACAGACAGAGGCATAGCTGGGTCCTTGCAGAGGTGAAGGACCAAGGGAATTTGTTTAGAAATGGTTCAGAAACATCCCTGAAAGGAACCCCTGACCTCAGGCATTTGGGAAGTGGGCAACTAGTAGCATCCTCATAAGACAGCTGTTGAAAAATCCCCGAGGAGGTCCGGGTGTCTGCTGGACAAGGAGGTAGAGGGAAGCTTCTATGAAGAGCTTGCATTCCTAGAGGGATGTGCTTGGCCTGGGGTGAAGCTGCAGCAGGTGCAGTGGAAGCTTCAGAGGAGCAAAGCAGCAGGAAGAGGCAACATGCAGCAGATGCAGAGGAGGTGTGGATGGCAGGGAGGCCTGTATTTGGGGGATTAAAGCAAGGATCTGAAGGTTGTGGGAGAAGGCAGATTCAACTGGCCTTACAGCTTCCACAGAATCCAGGATGTATGCTGATGGGAAAGGGAGAGGTTCAGAACATTCTAGAAGAAGCCAGTCTTTTCCTAAGTTGGTGTGCTTTGGAAGATGCTTTCATCAAGGTTAACTGACCATCCTGTCTAGTGTCCAGGACTCTATTGGCAGATGGATACAACAGAGGAAGATGAGAAAAGCAAGTAGGTGTGACCCAACCCTCCAAGAACATGCCTGCAAAGGCTGCAAAGATTTGTTTCTAGTGGAATCACAGCACAACAGGGATATGCCTGGAAGCCCCTGGACAGGAGAAACCATGTTCACTCAGCTCTGAAACTGAGCTGAATATATCAGATTCCTGCTGCACATAATAGAAGTCACCACACTAAAATGTTTGTGCATAAAATAAATGAATAAATGATAGATACGTTTTATATTATTTGTGATGGCAATTAACACGGCCATGTAGCAATGTGCAGTATTATAGGGTGATCAAATTCAAGATTCAATTTGCCTTAAGACTGATCAATAGTCACCCCCTCTCTACCCCAAAAAAGTCCTTGGAAAAAAGCTATTTCTTACTACAATGAAAATAGCTAAGAGATGGCAAATGAATATATTTATTGTAGGGAAGAAATGAAGACTGCTTACATGATTGGGAAATATTCAAGGTAAACTGACATTTTCAGTGAAAACCCTCTTTATTTGCTGTGTTGGGTTTGGAACTCCACCTGCGATTACTCTAGACTACATTCCCCGGGGGCGCTCAGGGCAATACTAGACCTTCTGTTTAACATAATGAAGCAAATGCTACAAAACATAGTGAAGACAGCATCAAAGTATTAATAAAAAGTATTAATAAAAAAGGAAAAGTATTAATAAAACCAGTAATAGTAGTAGTTTAAAAGTTACCATCTGAATTATACAGCTATTACTCATGTTAATAAAATCCTTTAGAGACATGGTAAGACGCTTTGTAAGTAATGCTAAAAGAAAGGCAAAGAAAAGCCAGATTTAAAAAAAAAATGTGTAAAAGTCTATTCTAGCCAGGCATGGTGGTGCCTGCCTGTAATCCCAGTGGTTTAAGAGGTTAAGGGAGGAGGATTCCTGTTTCAAAGCCAGACTTAGCAACTTAGCAAGGCCCTAAACAACTTAGAGAGACTCTGTCTTTAAATAAAAATAGAAAAAAGGGCTGAGAATGTAGCTTAGTGGTTAAGTGAACCTGGGTTCAATCCCTGGACCAAAAAAAAAAAAAAAAAAATTATTCTAGTACTGGGGAATGAGGTTGATCAAATTATGTTATGTGCATGTATAAATATGTCATAATGAATTCCAATATTATATATAATCAGAATGCACCAGTTAAAAATTTTAAGTATATTCTTTTTTGAGGGTACTAGGGATTGAACTCAGGGATGCTGTACCTCTGAACTACATCCTCAGCCCTTTTTACTTTTTTATTTTGAGGCAGGGTCTTCCTAAGTTGTTGAGGGCCTCACTAAGTTGCTAAGGCTGGCCTCAAACATGCAATCCTCCTATCTTAGCTTCACAAGTCACAAAGTATATCCTTAAATTTTAAAAACATTTGCAATACCTCAATTCTGAAAATTCTAACAGAATATCATTAAGAGAAATTAAAGATGACTTAAGTTAATGGAGCTATACCATACTCATGGATACAAATAATATCCTTGGAGTTCTTTAGTTACCTTAAAATCACAAATGCCCTTCCTCAGTAACTTAGTGTTTCAAATGGTGGTTTAAATTTCATTTTAACATCTGAAAAATAAAACATTTTACTGGAAATTCTTGAATTTGATTGATTTTAGGCAGGCTCAACAAAAAAGCCATTTTTTAATCTGTAAAGGAAATAACCAGAGCCTCAACTGTGGAGCTTTTATTGAGGTAATAACCCAGCAGTGAGCAAAACTCTTAGGTTCCTTTTAGCTGTAACAGTCTCAGATGAAGCCTCAGAGTAAATATTTTACCTCAGAAGTAAAATCAACATATAAAATCACCTCCCAAGATGGCATTAAAGGGCTGGGTGTGGTAGCACACACCTGTAATCCCACCTAATCAGGAGGCTGAGACAGGAGGATCATCAATTTGAGGTCAGCCTGGGAAAGTTAGCAAGATCATATCCCAAAATAAAATATAAAAAGGAATGGGGATATAGCTTAGTGGTAAAGCATCCCTAGGTTCAATCCCCAGTACTTGCCCCCCACCACACACACACACACAAAGATAGAACTCAGGAGGAGCTGGAAATGTAACTCATTGGTAGAACACTTGCCTAGCATGTGCAAGACCCTGGGCTTCAGTGCTAGCACTTGGGAGGGAAAATGATACGATTAATGAAATAATCTGTAGGGTAGAAAAAAATCTTCTATTTTTCCACATGTAAAATGCCTGGTTGATAGGGCTGTATTACAGATAAGCCTATATGTTTAGATCACTGAAATTAACTAACTTGAAAATGAAAAATCACTAGCAGTATTCATGCCCAGTATTTGGAGTCAGGCTTAAGAGTGGAATCTAGCAAGAGACTGCACAGGGATGTCCAGGAGGATGGAAGGAAAGCCTGGTAGTGTCCTAGAAGCCAAATGAAGAAAGTCTGGTATCGAGATCAAAATTAAAAAAGAGTAGATATTTCAAACAAAACCGATTAATAATGGAACTGGTGACAGAAGTATGAGAAGGCACAAAAGAGAGGAGGTAAAATTATAGAAAAATTAGTAACTTTAGGAAATCACTATCAACCTGGGACAGCAAAGCAAAAATGTTTCCAAAAGCTCACAGGCACAGCATCCCTAAGGCTTCTGTTGGCTACTGGAGCTCAGTGTCTGAGCAAGAACCTAGGAACCTATACTTCCAAGTTACTGCTCTTGTCCCTGTGGCCACCACCCAGATCCACCAATTGTCACCATTAGTTACTTCTGCTGCCAAAGAAGATACCAGAATCCAGAGGCAGAAAGGGAGTAGATTCTCTCCTCCTTGAATTTTTTAGTTATCACACCAATGATAACTTTTGTGTGAATCTAAACAAAAGCCAGCTAACAAGGGAAACCAGAAAATACAATTTGTCTTTCTCTGATACACAGCAGAGTACAAAAGGGCAGAGGGGGGCTGAGAGCAACTAGTAAATGAGTAACACTCTCCCCCTGGATTACCCAGCATCCTTGGTCATTCCTCTATCTATATTCAGCCTCTGCACAACAACTTCATGCTTCATGCTTTCCTCTCTAAGAATAGGCAATAATCCCTCCTACGAAGACCCATTTTCTTCCCCCAAAGAGTAAGAACAGAATCCATGCCCGTATGCATCTCTGGATGACTTAAATCCTCCTTAGCCCCATCTCTATCCCATCTGGATAGTCTTTCTTTCACTTGGTCTAAATTGGAGTCAGAAACCAACATCGCCTTCATCTTTTTTTTTGGTGGGGGGAGAGTGCAGGGGATTGAACCCAGGGGCACTCGACCACTGAGCCACATCCCCAGCCCTATTTTGTGTTTTATATAGAAAGAGGGTCTCACTGAATTGCTTAGGGCCTTGCTGTTTCTGAGGCTGGCTTTGAACTTGCGATCCTCCTGTCTCAGCCTCCCAAAGTGCTGGGATTACAGGTGTGTGTTACCACACCTGGCTATCGCCTTCATCTTATAACGTTCTTATAAACCTTTCTCGTCTCCCCATTTTCTTCAGAGTAAAGGTTAAACCCATGTTCTAATTTCCCCAAAGGCTGTGTGTTAAAGGGTTGTTCCCTAGACTGTGGCGCTATGGGAAGGCAGGGCCTAATTGGAAGTGAGGTCACTGGGGGCATGCCCTTGAGGAGGATCTGCAACCCTGGCCCCTTCCTTTCTGTTTTTGCTTCCCAGCTGATGAGGTGAGGGGAGTCCCTCTTCACCTACCCTTACGGTGTCCTGTGCTGCCACCCATTCTTACCACCCACTTTGCTGCCACAGGCTCCAAGACAACTGGGCCAAAGACCATGGGCTGAAACCTCTCAAACCATGAGCCAAAATGAAACTATGCTCTTTAAAAGTTGACCAACCCAGCCGGGCGCGGTGGCGCACGCCTGTAATCCCAGCACTTAGGGAGGCTGAGACAGGAGGATCGCGAGTTCAAAGCCAGCCTCAGCAACGGCGAGGTGCTAAGCAACTCAGTGAGACCCTGTCTCTACATAAAACACAAAATAGGGCTGGGGGTGTGGCTCAGTGGTCCAGTGCCCCTCAGTTCAATCTCTAGTACCAAAAAAAAAAAAAAAAATGTTGACCATCTCAAGTATTTTGTCAGAGACAGAAAGTTGACTAACAACCCTGTAGTTGGAGACCTAGGGACCTCCCAAGCTGAACTGAACTTCTTTTCATAACTTTTCACTATTGAAATGGCATGGCTCTGTAAAGCCAAACGACCAGATGGAAGTAAAACAGGACCGGAACAGGCTTTATTCTGGGAAGAACACTCCCGCCCCCCGCCCCCCAAGCTTGAGCGGGGAGAAAATGGCGCTGGAGCCTCATGGCATACAGGATGTAAAGGGTCCCCTCCACCCACCCTCCGGAAAAGGAAGGCTTAAGGCAGGAAGGGAAGGGCCTGGGGCAGGAAGAGGTGTTGGTTTAGAGTCCAGTGTCCTCTGAGATTGGTTAGGGGAGGCTGGTGAGGTCAGAGTCCTTCGGGGATGAGCCGGGAGTCATGGCGGTTTTCATGTCAGAGGTTCGCTGTTCTTTTCCCTATGGCTACTGGGGGCTGCCATGTTGGCGTGTTGGGCGCATGCGTACTGCGTTTGGTGCTGCTCTCGGTGGTGGTGGCGGCGGACAAGAGGGAGGGGAGGCGGCGGCTGCGCAGATTGGGAGGGAGAGCCAGGAGCTTTCAGAAAGTGCCCCAGGGGTCGGGTGCCCTGGCAGGGCCGCGTTTGGTGATCCGAGCGGGCGCGGGGTGGCTGCAGGCGGCCGAGAATCCGCCCCCCCCCCGCGGCCATTTCCTGCGTCTGCCTCTGACCTAACAGGCTCCATATTTTGTTTCCCAAACACACCTTGTGTAGTTCTTCCTCTAAGCTTTTAGGTTTTGTCATTTTCTTCATTCAAAAGGCATTCCTCGTCTCTTCTGTTGGACTTCCTCTGCTCCAGATCGCCACTGTTCAAGGCATGGCTCAGGCTGGATTCCTCCACATAGTCCTCTTCCAAAGTCACCAGCCCTCTCCACGAGGCTCCCCTGGGTTGGCTTTTTCCTGGCTTCCCCACAGCATCCTGGGGCAGGTCCTCTTCCTCATATCCATCCACTGACTGCTGTCTGGCTGTGGAGGCTGGGGAGAATGAATCGGCAATATACAGCAGGCTATTAATTTGAGGCCCAAGGCACTTAACTCTCCTGCATCAGCTTCTTGTGGCCTCCCACAGTGTCCACGCAGGCTCTGCTTAATTCTGAATTATAATTTGAAGCAATATGTCAATTCCCCATTGCAAACTTCAAAGGACTTCAGTAGGCCTCCAGAGACACTCTTCTCAGATTACTTCCAAGCTAACAACCCAGCTAAACTACGCAGCTTGCCAGCTAATGTCAGGTCAGGAGCAAACAAAATGCTTTCAAGGGTTTCGTTCAACAGGAATTGTTCACCTGAGAAAACTTGAAGACCCTAAAGAGCAAAGACCCAGAACTAAACAATTTCTGCATAGGCATCCTGGGATTGTTCCTGACAAAATTAGAGGAAGCAAAATAGTTGTTAATCATCCTTTTCTACAGAGGCTTTACGATGTGATTTACAGGGCTGGGGTGTAGCTCCGTGGTAGAGCACCTGCCTGGCATGTGAGAGGCCCCGGGTTTGACCCTGAGCATAAAAAAGAGAGGAAGGAAGGAAGGAAGGAAGGGAGGGAGGGAGGGAGGAAGGAAGGAAGGAAAGAAAGAAAAAGCGATTTGCCAGTGATGAATATTGTTCTTAAACAAAAGAGGAAATTAGCAAAGAGTCTATAAACCTGGGGGTTTTATTCTGTCCTGAATGAATCATGTCAATTTCTCTCACTAGATCTTAGTTTCCTTATCTGAAAAATGAGAGGTTTGAATTAGATAATCTCCAAGGGACCTTCCAAAAGCATCTTTAATTGCTTTCTGCTCTCATTGTTACAAAACATCCAATTATTCACTGAAGACCATTTATTGCCCATCAGATTAGGAGCCACCATATACAACTGTTAGAGTTGTGCACTGAACAAATTCAGAGGGTCCCATTCACAGTATAGTCTATGTAAACTAAACTCCTGTGTTGTGCACAACCAGATATTGATACGTAACAGCCTGGTTAAGCTCCAATTTCATAAATATGTAAGATTTCATCTTTATTTATTTATTTTTTGGTACTGGGGGTTGAACTCAGGGGCATTCGACCACTGAGCCACCTCCCCGGCCCTATTTTGTGTTTTATGTAGAGACAGGGTCTCACTGAGTTGCTTAGCACCTTGCCATTGCTGAGGCTGGCTTCGAACTCGCGATTCTCCTATTTCAGCCTCCCTAAGTGCTGGGATTACAGGCTTGAGCCACCGCACCTGGCTTCATCTTTATTTTTTTAATACCCATTGTTTCCTGAATTTATATTCCCACAAACAGAGATGAAACTATTTTAAGAGCAAATTACTACCAGGCATGGTGGCACACACCTATAATCCCAGCAGCTCGGGATGCTGAGGCAGGAGGATCAAAAATTTAAAGCCAGCCTCAGCAATTTAGAGAGGCCCTGTCTCAAAATAAAAAATAAAAAGGGCTGGGAATGTGGCTCAGTGGTAAAGCACCTCTGGGTTCAATCTCTGATACCAAAAAAGGAAAAAAAGAAAAAAGAAAAGAATATCCTTCTACAAGATTTTAAAGCAAACTACAAGCCAGCAAAAACATTTGCTGGAATAGTTATTTTCACAAAAAGAATATTCAAGCCAGGTGCGGTGGTGCACACCTGTAATCCTAGCACTTAGGGAGGCTGAGATGGGAGAATTACGAGTTCAAAGCCAGCCTCAGCAACAGCGAGGTGCTAAGCAATTCAGTGAGACCCTGTCTCTACATAAAACACAAAATAGGGCTGGGGATGTGTCTCAGTGGTCAAGTATCCCTGAGTTCAATCCTTGGAACCAAAAAAAAAAAAAAAAATCTTCAAAATCCTATGAATAACATCTACAGTCCAATGAAAAAAGCAAAAGAAGAAATAGAAATGGTTGATAAGCACAAAAAAAAGCCTTCATACTCAGGAGCAATAATGTATACATAGATTTTTGTTTTGTTTTGTTTGGTTTGTTTGGTACCTCTTAGGTCGGGTCAGGGTCCAGGATGTCCAATTAGGGGGCAGCAAGCCAGATGCTGACCGCACCAGTAGACACGCCTCCTGTCAATCAGCGGGTTTTCCTGACCTATCCAGAAAGGACTCTGGTCTTCTCTTCCTGCCCGGGACCTTTCCAATTCTCCCTACACCGGAGCCCCAGCGCTATTCTCCCGGACACACTCTGATGGACGGAAGGACTCCGTCTGAGAGCGTGTATTCCAATAAAGTTCTGCCGAGCGGCTTAATTCATCTCCTTCTGGTCGCCTAGTCTTTACAGTACTGGGGATTGAACCCAGGGGCGCTGGACCCCAGCCCTTTGAATTTTATTGTTTTGAAACAGGGTCTCGCTAAGTTGTTTAGGGTCTCTCTAATTGACTGAGGCTGGCTTTGAACTTTGCGATCCTCCTGCCTGAGCCTCCTGAGTGTTGGGATTTTAGGCATGCACCACTGCATCCATATCAAATTTAGTTTTAAGCCTGCTGTGGTGTCGAAGCCTGTAATCCCAGCACTTAGGGAGGCTGAGACAGGAGAATCGCGAGTTCAAAGCCAGTCTCAGCAATGGTGAGGCACTAACCAACTCAGTGAGACCCTGTCTCTACATAAAACACAAAATAGGGCTGGGGATGTGGCTCAGTGGTTGAGCGCCCCTGAGTTCAATCTCCAGTACCAAAAAAAAGAAATTTAGTTTTAATATTGAAAGTTGGAAACAGTCAAGCATTGAACATTCCGTAATAGATTAACTTTTTTCTATTTGTATAGCTTGTCTTTTTAAAATTGTGGTAAAGTATATATAACACCTGATTTACCCTTAGAACCATTCTAAAGTGTACTCTTAGGCGTCAGTCATCTTCATAGTATCATGAAACCGTCACCACCATCTAGTCAGAATTTTCTTGTCACCTCAAAAGAAAACTTAGTGCCCATGGAACAGTTATTCCCCATTTTCCTTTCTCCCCGGTCCCTGGTAACCACTACTCTGCTTTCTGTCTCTGTGGATTTTCCTATTCTGGATACTTCCTATGAATGGCATCATACAACACGTGTCCTTGGGTGTCTGACTTTTTTTCACTTAGAGCAACGTTCTCAAGTTTCAGTCATGTTGTAGCATGTAAGAGAACTTCATTTCCTTTATGGATGAATAATATCCCATTGTATGAAGATGCCTTGTTTTATATAACCATTCATTAGTTGATGGTCCTTTTTTTTTTTTTTTTTTTTTTTTTTTTTTTTTTTTTTTTTTTTTTTTGTGGTACTGGGGATTGAACTCAGGGGCACTCAACCACTGAGCCACATCACCAGCCCTATTTTGTGTTTTATTTAGAGACAGGGTCTCACTGAGTTGTTTAGCACCTCGCCTTTACTGAGGCTGGCTTTGAACTTGCAGTTCTCCTGTCTCAGCCTCTGAAAGTGCTGGGATTACAGGCGTGCACCATCGCGTGCAGCTTGGTTTTCACCTTTTGACTATTGTGTTTAGTGTAGTTATAAACATTATGTCCAAGTTTTTATTCAAACCCCTGTTTCCATCCGCAGGGGTACACACCCAGGAGTGGAATGGCCTTGTTATGGTGATTCTATACTTTACTTATTGAGGAACTGTCTGACAGTTTCCAAGACCTGCCTCACCATGTCATGTTCCCATCATCCATGCCTGAAGATTCCATAGATTAAAATATTATTATATGCCTGGAATGATGATGTGTGCCTGAGTCCCTGCACTCAGGAGACGGCAGGAGAATCCTTTGAGCCCAGGGGTTAGAGACCAGCCTGGGCAACATAACAAGACCCTGTGCCAGGTTGTCCCATCATGAATAAAACAAAGTCCCTGTTGTGGCTAAACTGACTCTACTGAGGACTTGCCTAGCATGCGTAGGCCCCTCCCTAGTTCCACCCGCAGCACCACCAAAAAAGAAAAAGAAACTTACATTCAGCAGAGGAATAAGTCAGGTAGTGCACAACAACAACAAAAAGAAATATTCATCTTTGGGTTTTTTTTCACCCTCTTAAAAAATGCAGCCGGGCATGGTGGCACACATCTGTAATCCCAGCAGCTCAGGAGTTTGATGCAGGAGATCACAAGTTCAAAGCCAGCCTCAGGAAAAAAAAAAAAAAGTGAAATGCTAAGTAACTCAGAGAGACCCTGTCTCTAAATAAAATAAAATAAAATTTAAAAAAATAGGGCCGGA
>PVHX01015702.1:26300-45901 GCA_004024805.1 Geosciurus inauris
GGCGCATGTCTGTAATCCCTGCACTTTGGGAGGCTGAGACAGGAGAATCGCGAGTTCAAAGCCAGCCTCAGCAACGGCGAGGCGCTAAGCAACTCAGTGAGACCCTGTCTCTACATAAAACACAAAATAGGGCTGGGGATCTGGCTCAGTGGTTCAGTGACCCTGAGTTCAATCCCTGGTACCAAAAAAAAAAAAAAAAAAAAATAGGGCTGGAGATGTGGCTCAGTGGTCGGTGCTTCTGAGTTCAATCCCCGCTCCTCCCTCCAAAAAAAAGCAAAACCCATTCTTAACATGAGAACCACACAAAAACAGGCTGCCATCAGATTTATACTTTTCTGATGCCTGCTGTAGACTCCCACTTACAAGACTGACCTAGCTGCTACCAACCTTCAGGTACAAAAATCATTGCTGAGCCCCTGACACTACTGCTCATAACTTGTCACAACTAGCTCTGTCAGCAGAAAGAGGTAGAGTTATTGTTCTGTTATGGGGACAGAATATGTGTGATCCCAGATGACCCAGAGGTCCCTCTTTATACCCTTAGCTAACTGTAGAGCAGGTGGATGAGGACTGAAACCCTGGCCTGAGAATGACATTAGGGAAGAATTTGTCTCTTAGGGTCTCCAGCTGGTTCTAAAAATCAAATTGACATGAGACTGATAAATAGAAGAAAAGCACACAATTATTTTACATATACATAGGAGCCTCCACAGTACAGATTTCTCTTACCCTTGACCCCCACTTCAGGTGAGAAGAATGCTTCTTTCCTCCCAGTATAGGAAGTCATCTTTCATACCAGAGTTTCCTCTCTGGCTTTGAGGGGAGGTCAGAGAGTCCCATCCGGACCTGATGTTTTTCAAGTGCGTTAGCTCAAAATAAACCTTATGCAAAAGAGACATATTCTGGGGTGGCATATTCTACCACTTCCAAGGGCATGGTGACCAGGAGCTCCCACCACTACCAGGTAAGACATCAATTTTCACAGGAGTGACAGGAGGTAGTAAGGGTGGTGGGGAACAGAGAGGATGAATACCAGTTGTGATCTGAGGCCAAGGGCAGCTGTGGGGGCTGCCGTTCATCCCACTAACCTACCCCTTCCAGGAGAGACTCATGGGACCCCTGGAGCCGCTGCTCCCCAATCATAAGGAGAAGCGGGTAGCAGGGTGCAGTGGTGCACGCCTGGCATCCCAGTGGCTCGGGAAGCTGAGGCAGGAGGATTGTGAGTTCAAAGCCAGCCTCAGCAATGACCAGGCGCTTAGCAACTCAGTGAGACCCTGTCTCTAAATAAAATACAAAATAGGGATGGGGATGTAGCTTAGTGGTTGGGTGCTCCTGATTCAATCCTTGGTACCAAAAAAGAAAGAAAGAAACAAACAAACAGAAAAAAGAGAAAGAGAAGCAGATCTGTACAGAGGAAGGTGCAGATTCTGGCCAGCACTTAGGTCTCCCTTCAACAAGAGCCTGACCAGGAGGTGTGTAGTTAGCTAAGAGCACTGCTGCGGCATCTTTGGGGTCCACTGGCACATTTGAACTGGGGCTATACTCCTCCCAGGCAGCTCCAGCCAAAGATTGAGTGGGTACTGGGCCTGGCATTCCTGCCCCGCCTAGGACTCCTCACTGGGCAAGCTCTGTTGGGGGCTCCCTCTGAGTTGGTGAAACTTCCTCAGAGCTGTACCAAAGCATGATGTTCCTGCCCAGTCCTCTTCTCACTGGTCACATCTGGTCTGAAGATCTTCCCTGCTTTCTCCTCTTCCTTTTCTCCTTTTTATTTCACAGGCATTAACCTCAGTAAGTCTCCTGCATTTCTTGCTCTCTCTTGGTAACTGCTTCCCAGAGGACTCACCATATAACCTGCTAATTCCGCCTCTAGGTATTTACCCATGAGAAAGGAAAGTAGATATTCACAAAAAGACTGCATGGATGTACTCAGAAGCTTCATTCACAATGGCCCCAAACTGCAGGTAATCCAAATGTCCAGCAACAGGTGGCTGGATAAACAAACTGGAGCACAGCCATATGTATCAGTCAAGGTTGCCCCAGAGTAAAAGAACCAGGAGGTATGTATGTCTATCTAGAAATAAACATAAAGAGATTTAATATAAATCTGGGTTCAGTGGTACACACCTGTAATCCCAGAGACTTGGGAGGCTGAGGCAAGAGGATCCTGAGTTGGAAGCTAGCCTCAGCAACTTAATGAGACCCTTAGTAATTGGACGGATCTTGTCTTGAAATAAAAAAATAAGAAGGGTTGGTGATGTAGCACAATGGTAAAGTGCTCCTAAGTTCAATCCCCAATACCAGAAGAGAAAAAGACAAAGGAATAGATTTATTATAAGAAATTGGCTCATGCAGTTATGGAGGCTAAGAATTCCCAAGATCTGAAGACGGCAACTGGAGACCCAGGGGAGCCATGGTGTGGTTCTAGTCTAAGGACAGAAAGCCACGTCCCAGCTCAGACAGTCAGAGTTCCCCTCACCCAGCTCTTTTGTTCTGTTCGGGTCTCCACTGATGGGATGAGAGTGACTTTCCTCCACTCTGTCCACTGGTTCTAATGTTAGTGTCTTCCAAAAAGACACAGAGAGGAATGTTTCACCAAATGTCTGGGAACCCCAGGGCCAGCCTAATTATCATGACACATGATAATTAGCCATCTCACTATACCTTGGACTTCTACTTGGCAGTGGAATAAATTCCATGAATTACAGATATGTGCAGATTAATGGATGGATCTTAGGCACGCGCTGAGCAAGACTTAAAAGAACAAAAATACTGTATGATTCCATACATACAAAATGTCAGGAAAGATAAAAACACATAATAAATGAAAGCAGATCCGTGGTTCCTTGGGGCCACAGGTAGAAGGGAAATTGAGTGAGACAGAACACAAAAGAACTTCTGGGGAGACACCAATATTCCATATTTGAGTGGGCTTAGTGGTACTGGTTTGTAATCCCAGCTGCTGGGGAGACTGAGGCAGGAGGATCACAAATTGGAGGCCAGCTCATGCAACTTAGGGAGACACTGTTTCAAAATAAAATTTTTAAAAGGACTGAAATTATAACTCAGTGGTAGAGCACCTGCTTAGCATGCTTGAGGCCCTGGGTTCAATCCCAGTATAGCAATATAGAAAAAAAAATCCTTATTTTTATCATGATAGCTCTTATCCAGGTATAGAAATTTCAAAACACACCGAAAGGTATGCTTGAAATGTGTGCATGCTGTCATATGCAAACTATAGTTTGATAAACTTAATGTTAAAATATCTCATTTTAACTAAAATCATCACAAAATGTTTACAGATTTAAACATTTACAAATTTTCTTCAAAGAAGCTGTAGTTTGAAGTCAATATTAATATGCAACTCCAACCACTGGCTGCCAATTGTCCCAGAACAAACTCTCCCACCCATTGCTGTATAGCTGGGATGTGTCCTTTCCTTTTCTGGCATCCAATTTCCTTGCCTTTAAAGGAGAAGCATTTGAACTAGATCCATGGCCTTTGGGACTATGGGAGTTCCCAAACAGGTGGGGGAGGAGAGCCTCCCAGGCATGACTTTATATATTTGGTTTCTGATAAGAATTTATATAAACAAGTTCTGTGGCTTACAAAATGACTGAACAGGGTGACCTCTAGAGTCACATTCTACCACTTCTTGGGCTGTTCACTTGGGCTTTTAGTACACAAGTTGTTACATGTTAGCCTAGATAACCAGCTTCAAAGGAAGAGTATCCCTTGGCAATTTTGTAATACCTTTTAGGACAAAAGTTCTTACCCTTTTTCCAGCTCCAGTCCATCCTCTAAACACTCCCTGACCCACTTTTTAGGAAGACCAGGGAGACATTTTAGGGCAAGTCAGAATCAAGCTCCGAAATCCCATCATCTGGCTCAACCTGGGTTCTTGGCTCTAGAGCTGGTATTATTAAAGACTGGAGCGCTTGCTGCTTGGTTTTGTGCTCATGGAAAAGACCCAGGAGAGAAAGAGTAGCATAAGGGGCACAGTGTTAGGGGAGCAGTTGGCTTTCCAGGGGAGGGACAGACCCTCTCTGCAGGAAGAGGATGGGCAGAGGACACGGGGCTCCTGCCCTGGTGGTGCAGTTGGTGGCAGCAACATGAGCCCTTCTGCTCTTGTTTCTATTTTCTTGATGAAATTAGGTGAGAATGAAGAGGGTGCAGGGAGTGTTGGAAATTGGAGGCTAGAAAGAAAGGAAAGGGAACCCTGGAAAACGCAGAACCGCCCGGCTGCGCTAAGCCCTCCCTTAGGATTCACTTGGCCATAAATTTAAAGTGAGAGGCCAGTTCCTGTGGTGTGGGTTTTCTCAGGCTGGGTACAGGCAGGAAGACAGTGGTGTGACAGGGAGTGAGGCTTTGCTGGGGGAGTGCCACCTGGGAATGGGAAGTCAGGGAATGCAGGACCTTGGCTGGGAAGCCTTGGTGGCCCCTGCAGTGTAAGCTGGATAACCAGGGAGGTGAGCACTCATTACCTGCTTGTGAGATCAGTGAAGGGGGGATCAGTGAAGCTTGAATTTGTTTTATTTTATTATTTTTAGTTGCAGATGATCACAATACCTTTGTTTATTTAGTGTATATATATATATATATATATATATATATATATATATATATATATATATATATATATATATAGTGCTGGGGATCGAACCCAGTACCTCATGCGTGATAGGCAAGCGCTCTACCACTGAGTCACAACCCCAGCCCTGAAGCTTGAATTTTTTTTTTTTTTTTGGTACTGGGGATTGAACTCAGGGGCACTCGACCACTGGGCCACATCCCCAACCCTATTTTGTGTTTTATGTAGAGACAGGGTCTTACTGAGTTGCTTAGCACCTCGCCGTTGCTGAGGCTGGCTTTGAACTCACGATTCTCTAGTCTCAGCCTCCCAAAGTGCTGGGATTACAAGAGTGAGCCACTGAGCCCGGCTGAAGCTTGAATTTTTGTGTTTGTTTATGTGTGTTTGTTTCAAACAGTCTCTGACTCCAGGCCTAGCGGCACTTATGAAAGCAGCAGATGCCTTTAAGTAAACCGACAACAATCCTTTGTACTTGGCCTGTGGTTACCCTTTGGGATTGGATCCTAATCACGGTGGGCAGTTTAGCTGTTATAACACTAAGCATATTAAAATTGGCAAGTGAGCTGAGTACAGTGGCATCCACCTGTAATCCCCCCAACTTGGGAAGCTGAGGCAGGAGGATTGCAGGTTTGAGGCTAGCCTCAGCCACTTAGTAAGAACCTCAGCAATTTAGTGAGACTATAATCTCAAAATAAATAAAAATCAAAAGGACTGGGGATGTTCCTGGATAGAAGAGCATCCTTGGGTTCAATTCCAAGTACTGGAAAAAAATGGCAAGTGAACTATGAACTATGTAAAACTAACTTAAAATAACATGTTTACAAATAACATGTTCTTTGCTGGTTCAAACATACCTTGAAAACTTCTTCTTTTTTTTTTTTTTGGTACCAGGGATTGAACTCAGGGACACTTGACCACTGAGCCACATCCCCAGCCCTATTTTGTGTTTTATGTAGAGACAGGGTCTCACTGAGTTGCTTAGCACCTCGCCATTGCTGAGGCTGGCTTTGAACTCTTGATCCTCCTGCCTCAGCCTCCCTAGCTGCTGGGATTACAGGCATGTGCCTCTGTGCCTGGCAGAACTTCTTACCTTTTATGTATTATCAGAAAGCTTTATAGTGTCTTGAAGACTTTTTTTCTTCTCTGTAATGGAGTTATAGTTCCTACCTCATAATAGTGAAGATTAAATGAGATGATGCAGATAAGAAAGATAGTTAACACAGTATTTGGTATGTAGTTAGTTCTTATTCAGTGTTACCTTTTATCACCTTCATCCTGATTTCTAAGTAAGTCAATTATATAAACATGCAATGAAATGTAACCTTTTAGTCTATCCAAAAATTCCTTCCCTTCTTTCCTCCTCCTTATAAGCAGAACTTTTTGCTGAGGGTAACAGTGGTTAGCCTCCCTTGAGAATAAACTTGGTCATGAGGCTCAGTTCTGGCTAATAAAGTATAAGCAGGAATTGTTGGTGTTCCTTAAATATAAGGGGTGGGTGGTAACTGAGCTACCATGTACGTTTTGCACTCTGTTCCTATTTTTTCTCTTTTCCTGAAATGTAGATGTGACACCTGCAGCTCCAGCAGCTATCTTGTGACAACAAAGCAATCTGAATATAAAAGCCAGAACTGAAGCCGGGTGTGGTGGTCCACGTTTGTAATCCCAGCATTTTGGGAGGCTGAGACAGGAGAATCACGAGTTCAAAGCCAGCCTCAGCAACGGTGAGGTGCTAAGCAACTCAGTGAGACCCCGTCTCCACATAAAACACAAAATAGGGCTGGGGATGTGGCTCAGTGGTCAAGTGCCCCTGAGTTCAATCCCTGGTACCAAAAAATAAGTAAATAAGTAAGTAAGTAAGTAAATAAATAAATAAATGCCAGAGCTGAGCATAATGAAGACAAAAGAGAAGTCTGGAATGGAGACTGGACACTTATGATATACTAGAGCTGCCATACCAGTTCTGAACTCTATTTCTGATTTCTCACTATTCAAAAACAAATGAATAAATAAATCTCCTAATTTTGTTTAGATCTGTTTCCTCATCTATAAAATAAAAAGAATAACAATCACCTACCTTATAAATTTGGCGTGGTAATTAAATGGATTAATATGTGTTACTTAAAAAAAACAAGGCCATGTTCAGGGGTGCACACTTGTAATCCCAGCAACTCAGGAGGCTGAGGCAGGAGGATCTCAAGTTTGAGGCCAGCCTCAGCAACTTAGTGAGTCCCTAGGCAACTTAGGGTGAAATAAAAAATATAAAGTTCTGAGGATGTGGCTCAGTGGTAAAGTGCCCCTGGGTTCAATCCCCAGTACCAAATAAATAAGTAAATAAGGAAGGGTCAGGCACAGTGGTACATATCTATAGTTCCAGTTACCTGGAAGGCTGAGGCAGGAGGATCACTTGAGTTAAACCCAGCCTGGGCAGCATAGCAAGACACTCTCCTTGTTATTTGTTGCTAAGAATTGAAGCCAGGGCCTCATGCATTCTAGACAAGTGCTCTATCACTGGGCGACAACCCCAGCCCTGGATCCTTGTCTCGTAAAATAATAATAACTGAAAGCTATGAACAGGATGACCTCCAAGGCCATAGTCTCCTACTACATCTTTGATCGTCATCCTTGTCCTTTGCATAGAAAAGTGCCTGGCATTTATGTTACCGGCTGAATGGTTTCTTGAGTTCTCCATCAGAAGAATCAGATAAAGACCCAACTGCGGTGGCACAGGCTCTCCACTGGAATTCTTTCTTTCTTTCTTTAATATTTATTTTTTAGTTGTAGGCGGACAGAATATTTTATTTGTATGTGGTGCTGAGGATCGGACCCAGTGCCTCACACGTGCTAGGCGAGCACTCTACCACTGAGCCACAACCCCAGCACCCTTCACTGGGATTTCTTGTTCAAG
Source organism: Geosciurus inauris (assembly GCA_004024805.1). NCBI lineage: Eukaryota > Metazoa > Chordata > Mammalia > Rodentia > Sciuridae > Geosciurus > Geosciurus inauris. The sequence continues at coordinate 33,794 of PVHX01015702.1, forward strand.
CAAAGAGACACAGCATTGACCTTGAATGTGTCTAGATGACTCTGGACAAAGAAAGGAGCTGGTTTTTCTTGCTGCGTGAGGACTGCAGGGGTGGGCTAGAGTCTAGAGATTCTAACTGGCTTTGGGCATGTTTTCTAAGATGTTTTCTGTTGCAGGTCCCGGGCAAGCACATCAGCCTGGACAGAAAGGTGGTCGATTCGGAGGTAAATAGTCCATCTTCACCCCGTGATAAGGATTTGCTGCTGCAGCTGTTAAAAGAACACATGGTTGGGGAGTTGGTAGAAAACCGCAAGTCATGCCACTAAGAAGTGAAGGGCCCTGGCAACGTGCTGTGGTGATGGCTCCTCAGCAGTTTTGTCCTTTGTGTTGTTTGTTGGAGAGTCATGTTGAGAGCATTCTGGCCTCAACAGTGCACCTGGCTTCTGAGGCCCATGGGCCCTCAGAGAGAGAGGAGAGAGAGGCACCCCTCTCTCTCAGTAGCTGGCAGCTATGAACTAAGGTCCTGGGATGCATTTGCCCTTGGGGAGGAGCCATCTCATTTAGTGCTGGTGTTAGCTAACAGGATCAAGGCTATTATTATTCGAGGATTCTGTTGCTAGAAATTGAACTCCATTAGTTAATACAATCACTTCAAAACCATTATGTCCCATTGTCCCATTTAAGGAACACCTAAAAACTTAAATTAAGCAAATATACCACGTGTGGTTACTTTGAATTAAACATGGTTTTAGAGTTCTGTTATTTTGAGAAAAGTAATAGGTGAATGGTTAGTGATAATATCACCGTTATTGATAATCATATTAATAATTAATGATTTTAAAATAAGTATACCAATGATCATTATATCATTAATATTAGTGATAATGAATTATATAATAAGCTACAGGTTATGATTTCCAACGTATTTTAATGCACCTGTATCAATTTCATTGAAATATTCACAGAATTTTAAACTTGGGATTTAAGGATTAAAAATTACATTTGTTAAAACTGTTTAATGGCCAGGGAAGATATTTTTCTTTCATTAAAAAATATGGAATGCTCCAAATATTTTTTGTCATCCTTGGGTGGTAACCATGCTAATCTTCTCTGTATCGTTCTAATTTTAGTGTATGTACTGCTGAAGTAAGCATAGGAAGATATGTTTGACAAATATGGTTGGGGAAAATGACAGAACTGTATATGTAGTATGATTTGAATTTTAACAGTTACGTTAAGTGTACAGAAATACATCAGTTTTAATAGTAATTACCTCTGCGAATTTGATCACAGGTGATTTTTTTTTTCTTTAAATTTTTCATTCCCTCTGGGCACGGTGGCACGCACCTATAATGCCAGCAACTCAAGAGGCTGAAGCAGGATTGTAAATTCGAGGCCAGCCTCAGCAATTTAGCATAGGCCCTCAGCAATTTAGCAAGATCCTGTCTCAAAAAATAAAAGGTGGGGGAGGAGGCTAGGGACGTAGCTCTGGGGTAAAGCACCCCTAGGTTCAACTCTCAGTACAAAATAAATTTTTTTTAATTCCTCAAATCTTAACAATAACCATATAATACTTACAACGAGGAAAAATGTTATTTTGAGACTTTTTTTGCTAAATTACTTAGGTCCTAAGTTACTGAGGCTGTCTTTGAACTTGCGATCGTTCTGCCTCAGCCTCCGGAGCCCACTGGGATTACAGGTGTGTGCCACCGCATCCAGCTACAAGTCTGTTTTCTTGCCACTAAAAAGTACATAAAAGCGTACCAGGGAAGATTTACTCAGCAAGCCCTTCCTGGGCAGCCCTCTGTTTTAGAAGTTAAAAACAAAACAATGAAACCCTATTGCATTATTATTTCCTTCATATTGCAAATATGCAACTACTTTAGTTGTTTACCTGCTTATTTTCAGTTACCCACCCCCCAAAAAAAACCTAAGTTGCATGCTGTTTTTACTGAATTTCTGGTGTCTAACGTAACATCTGACAATTAATAGGTAATCAATATTTTAATAAATTAAGTGTCCAAAGCTTCTGGGGAAACAAATGTAGAAATAGCTCTGCTACAGAGCTCCATACTATTACCACCTGTGTCGTCACTTAATTGCCTTGGATGCTGACTGATGCAAAAATAATTCTTCTATGGCCTTTATCTAAAATAAAAGTTCATTTAGTTAAAACTTGAGTCTCTGCTATCTGCTTGGCCCTGTGGGACATGCTAGCGGTTTTCTAACAGGAGGCCCCTCGTATCTGATAAGAGTAGGGAATGGTTCTCAGGAGTTCTCCAAAGTGAAAAGTAGACTAAATATTTTTTGCCTTTTTCATGCTCATACCGTTCACAAATGCAGAATGGAGTTTTCCAGAGGCTACATAGGATGTTTGATGAAGGGTGGTTGAGTGTGTTACTATGTCTTAAAATATTCATTATTAAATTTAGTGCACATTTAAAATGGGGTGTGTGTGCTGTGGGTGTAGCTAAATAGTAGAATCCTTGCCTTGGGCTCAAGCCCCAGAACTACACCAACCAACCACCAAAAAACAAAACAAAAAAGAAACCTCTCTGGGGTCTTCCAGGTGTGAAGAAGTAATGAGCCCAACAAGTTTGAGAACCACTACAACACAGGAACTTTGCACATCCAGGAAGCCACTAGCAACAAATACAGTATATATAACAGATTAGAATGTAAGGTTTGGTCGGCCTTCGTGGGGAGGAAAACTGCGAGGATAGCTGGAGACCACCGAGAAAGGTGTGGGCTGCGTGCAATCCCGCATCGCGCAGGGGGCGTGTGCCCGAGACGTACAGGCAGCATTGGGGAGACAGACCCAGCTCCCTGCAACGGCATACACCTCCTCAGTTTGCATAGTCAATACAAACTGTAAATTTCTTTTCTTGGTCTGGGGTCCAGTAAAAGCCTAGGCATACCAGGGCAGTCTCTCCGAATTATAATGTTAAAACCTACGTCCACTTAGTAATAACTGTAAAACCTGACCTATGGGCCAAGACATTTGCTTCCCGGGGGAGGGGGAGGCGGTGCAAACCAGCAAAGGCGGGAAAAAGAAGCACTAAAGAAAGAAAGAGAGGGCTGGGAGGGGAGGGAAACCAGCAGCGAAGCATTCATTGGCAGCGAGGCTGCGGCTCGTGCTCCAGCCCTCCGCGTGCGCAGGCGCACGCCTGGTAATCTCGCGGGAAAGAACCGTTGCCGGGCTCGGCGTTGCGCCGAGGTAGAAAGGGGGAGTGGAGGCGGGAGTGAAGTCTCGCGAGAAGAGGGTGGTAGCCGTAGCGGAGTCTTGTGGCAGAGTGTGTGTGTGTGTGTCTGTGTCTGAGGAGCCGCCGCCAGAGTCGCGGACGGTTTGCTGAGCCCGTTACTGTCCCTGGCCGAAACTCGCGCCGCCGTCATGTCCCGCTACCTGCGCCCCCCCAACACGTCTCTTTTCGTGAGGAACGTGGCGGACGACACCAGGTAGGTACAGGGCAGGTATTCCGGGCCTGCGCGAGGAGGCCGCGGGCGCACGCAGAGGACCGAGCGGCAGCGGGCCTGGGGAAGGGCGGGGTGAAGATGGCGGGTCCCGCGCCCGCCTTGGCGCCCGAACTAGGCCGCGCCGGAGCCAGGCGGCGCCCTGGCGGGCCGGGCCTGGCGGCCGCGGGCTACACAGACCGCGTGGCGGCGCGGCCCCTCCCCCGCCGCGGTCGGTCTCCTGCCCGCGCCCTCGGCGAGGCCTGCCCGCCGCCCGGGAGCTCAGCCCCGGTTCCGCGGGGTGCACGCCCCCTCGCCCAGCAGCCGGGTGGGTTGTTTGGTTTTTAATTTTAAAAAAGATCGCAGTGAAATAACGGGATTGACGGAGAGGAACGTGGAAAAGCATTTTGCTATGCTTTTATTTCGCCGTTGTTACGTGTGTATTTGTGATGTTGAGTCTGCAGGAGATACTGGGAGAAAAGCAGTGTTGAGATTTAAGAAATAAAAATTCCCGTTAAATGGAGTAGTTTCCGTTTTCGCGTAGATTCCGGTTACTGTTTGGAAAGGGAGGTTGAGAAAGTCTCTCCACTTGGATAGCCAAGTGAGATTAATAGAGACTGTACTTAAATAGGCTTTTGTTTTCAGCAGTCCCCTTAATTGCTTCGAATTGCCTGAAGAATTTTTTGGAAGAGATCTTATCCCATGACGATGCTTAATATTTGAAAAATAACCTGCAAACAAAAAGTGTTTTTCGGTTAGCGTTGTATAATTTACTTCCTCTGTCTTAATATTGTAGGATAAAAGCAATGATAATTCATTTAGCATCTAGAACAATCTCTCCTTTGTCATTTTGACAATGTTTAAGGAGACATTTCTATTTGAGGCTTTGTTTCTGGGGTTTTTTTTCCCCCCTAGACCTTATCTACCACTAATTGTCTAACATGCTACAATTTGGGGGTAATTTTGTTCGATATTTCCCAGAGTACTAGAGTTGATTTGATAGTTTAAAAAAAAAGTACTGCTCTACGTTTGGTGAAAAGTGAAGGCTGTAGATTTAAAAGTTGTGATTATTTCCTTACATGTCTTTTCTGTTGTAATGTAAAATAATAAATGGACTCATAAACTGCATTTTAATCTTTCAAATTCTGGCTCTTTTTTTTTTTTTTTTCTTATTGGTACCGGGGATTGAACTCAGTGGTACTCGGCCACTGAGCCATATCCCCAGCCCTATTTTGTGTTTTATGTAGAGACAGGGTCTCACTGAGTTGCTTAGCCTCTGGCCTTTGCTGAGGCTGGCTTTGAACTTGCTATTCTCCTGTCTCAGCCTCCCAAAGTGTTGGGATTACAGGCGTGCGCCACCTCACCCGGATACAGTTGGCTCTTAATGTCAAGATTTAGGAAGCTTGCTTGTTTCAGGTCGGTTAGGGAAGGGATACAGCTGAGACCCAAAGGTCACAGTGTTACTAATCACAGTTCTTTCTGTTAAGATTATTGGCAAGTAATTATTACTTATAAAACTTTTAAGGGCATGAACATAAAAATTTGAGTTCTTTTCGTGATGTTTTAGGTCTGAAGATTTACGGCGTGAATTTGGTCGGTATGGTCCTATAGTCGATGTGTATGTTCCACTTGATTTCTACACTCGACGGCCAAGAGGATTTGCTTATGTTCAATATCCTTTCTTCAGATGCTGATTAGTGAGGGGTGTTGAAGTTTGAAATTCAAGTTTATGTAAGTGGTAATATCTAAAAAGTAGTTTATTTTTGTCCTCTAATAAATGTCTTATGTCTTCAAATTTTTGAAAATTAATTCTGACTCACATTGCTCTATTTTCTTAAAGTTAATCCAAAAATAGTTAAATATTTAAATTCCCATTCATGATGCGGAAACTCAAATCAGTGATTATAATATGTGATTTAAATTTGAATACACTCTGGTTGCTACCGCCTTTAATGTAAATCAAAAGTTAATATGTTCTTACAGTTTAGTATTCTTGTTTGTTAATTTGAATCACTTGATCAAAAACAAATTGTATAAAAATGAGGTAAACTTCTTTAATATTGTCCCCTAATTTGCTGTCCTCTGTTGTTACCTCAGAATGTAAAGCTGTACAGTTATGGCGACCCCAAAGAGAAAGCATGAAAGAACCTTTAGAGTAGAGTTCAACACTTAAGGCAAGTAGACAAGCCAAAGACCTCTTAAGGATCAGGCTTGAAGAGAAGGGAGAGTTTGGGAAAAGAAAAAATAAAGAAAAGCTGGAAGAAGGACAAGCCTAATGGGAGACAAAGCCTCGCTTTATCTACAAAGGGGGAAAAGGTTGTTTTTCAAAGTTAAAGATAAAGCCATCTGTCATATTTGGCCAAGCATCTCATGACAAGTCCTTCTGACAAGCACTTAAAGAGTTAAAGGTCAAGATGAAGTTGAATGATGGCCAAGATTAAAGGAGTCATACCTGATGTATCCTACAGAATAACTATTTTCCTTTTTTTTTTTTTTTTTTTTTAATGTTTTGTAAGCAGTTAATTTTCAAAGTTATTTTGGTTTGGTCTAGTGACAAAACCTGTAACTTGATTTGTGTGGGCCTTTGATGTTGTGATTGTGGTCTTGTATAAATGCACTCTTTCTTAGCTTATAAAGTTAAAGTGTAACCGGACGTAACATTGTTAAGCTTAAATTCAACATATTTTGGTTTTGGACCAGGTGGTCAGAGGCTCTTTGAAGTAGTGTGAAGTTCTGGGCTCAAGCCACAGAGCCCTGCTTAAAAGGGAGACAAGTGCATGCACTGGGGACTACTTATGTACAGCTCTGGTGGTCACCTACTGTTAGATATAGATTTTTAAATGGCTTCCGGGAACACACACAAATTCCTAACTTCTTGAGCTTAACTCTGAAGCTTGCTGGCCCTGCACTGCTTTAGCACGTATGATGATCAGTTGGCCTTGAATGGGTTGCAGAAGGCCTTCTCCTTAGTATGGATACCTGATCAGGATGTATGGGAAATCTATCCTTGACCTAGAGTTTCAGGTGACATTGCTTCTTCCCTTCAGTGAGATCATCTCCCTGCAAAAACAAAGGTTTGGGCTGTGGACTTGAAGTCAGGAGGAATTCTTACTACTTAAATATTCAGTAAGTCCCTTAGAACTTCCTAGTTAGTAGAGTCCTAGTAAGAATTAGCAGGGAAAGGCCAAAGCTGCTCCTGCAGGGCCAGTGATCAAAGACAGTTGTGGAACTTAGTTGCAGAACTGTTACAGAGAAGATATATCTATATATAACTTGGTAAATAAAGGTGGTGATGCATTGTGACTTATAATATTGATCTGATTTTACCTGGTTTGGGATGGTGTGAAAACCAAGAACAGCAGTACTTTTTACCAGAGTGGTGATATTTGAGCCTTTAGAAAAGGGTGGTTACACAAAGGAATCCAGAAGAGTGATAATTTTTTATACATGTTCAGTAAGTCTTGACTAGGGTCTTAAAATGGTTGAAAAAGAAATACATAACAGGCTTATCAGTTTCACGTTTGAAAAGGCCCTGAAGTACAAATTTCTCCATAAGTGGTATCAGAGTGATACTTGGCTGCCCCTTGGTCCGTGCTCTCTCCCATCTGACTCTTCCCAATTAGCCTTCTCTTCCTAACCAACACTTAACAGGAACAGTGTAGAACCTTGCCATCCAGCCCATAATTTTTTATAGCCCTTGATGTAAGTCCTTTTTTAAGTTGTTATATTCTCTCTTGGGGTAACAAAGTAGTATACCCATTAGTGAACTTAGTCCTTTTAATTAGTTTGGAGCCCAGCTGCATTAACTTGAGGGATGTTCATTTATAGTATTCAAAGTCCTGAATCTCTCCATCAACCTTGTCATTTTGAAATGCTGGCTTATTTAAGAATTGAGTAAACCTCCTTCCATTTAACCTACACATAGTGGCCTCTGAAATTAAAGAACACTGATATTAGTCTCGAACATGTCACTTCAGGGATGTTTTCTAAATCAGATCTCCAAATCTTGTGTTCTTATATTTTTAAATCTAAGAAATAGAAATGGACAAACTAGAATATTGATTGATTTTTTGGTGGAATAGAATGAAAATCTGAACCAAAATTTGGCTCCCTTTCCAAACCTTTTATATCAAACACTGTGTATTTGACTTCTGTTAGAATGATTTTGGAAAAGGAACTACATTTGGACAGAATAACCCCCAGTGTTCTTGTATTACTGCTGACATGAGTGTGACATAGCAACTTAGCTTCTCAGATCAAAAATGAATGCCAGCAGACCCTACTTAATACTGGTAAATGTTATCTTCAAATTCTCAAGTTGGAAACAAAACTAATCTGTAGGAAGCTGTATATTTGGTGTCACGGCTGGGGCTTTCCAGTCTAGGAACCTTAATGATGTTCTGGGGTTTTTTTGATAGTATGCTTTTACTGTCTACATGGATGTAATATGCATTTGGTATAGTGATTGAGTATTGCTTGACTGTCTGATATCCACAAGTGGCTAGCAGCCAGTCTTCCTGGTGCAGTGCAAAGAAGACAACCATATGAAACAATAGTATTAGATATAGCTGGAAAAGAATAGCAAAATATATTTGAAATTAATGCTTTAGTCTTTTTCTAAGGTAAGGTATATGCTGCTTGCTTACACAAGAACTATTGCCCCCCCCCCTTAAAACAAATATAAGAAAACAGTATTTTGATTTTAAGAAATTTTTTGGCACCCAGCGTAGAATTGACTGGCTTGTTTTTCTTAATCTGTCTTGTTTTATAAAGTTACTTCTTAAAACTCAGGGAAATTTTTTAATAGGGTAACTTGATTTAGCTCTAACAAATAGGGCCGAGGATGTGGCTCAGTGGTAGAGTGCTGAGTGGTGATTTAGCTCTAACAAATCTTATAACGGCATGTATTCACATTTGTTTTCTAAAACATTTCCCTTAGAAAATCACAAGTACTTTTTATGTTGTGAAGCGTTTATGGCTGAATCAACCCAAGTAACAAGTAGGATTTGGTTAGTTTTTTTTAGAATATTAGGACATTATGAATTGTTCCAGACTTACCAACTGAACTTTGATTCATTATCAAAGTTTGCAAAATTTCCCAAGCCCCTTAACATTTAGCACATTTGAGGATGTTCGAGATGCTGAAGATGCTTTACATAATTTGGACAGAAAATGGATCTGTGGACGTCAAATTGAAATACAGTTTGCACAAGGGGATCGAAAGAGTAAGTACCATTATGCCTAGCTTAAGTTTAAACATAAGTTTAAATCATTTTTAGAAAACGCTTTGAGATTTATTTTTGCAATTTGTATATTCTGTTCAAACCCCCCAAAATCATTTTGTTTTTGTTTTAAGAACATATAGTATCTTGCATACTTGATATTTTACAAAGTTTGGGGGAAGATGTAGGTTGGGCATGGAGAATGCCTGAAATATTTTTGAACTCTTTAGAAAGTTGATCAGTTCTGCCGGTTGTGACATGTTTTTTGTTGTTGTTGTTGGGGTTTTTTTTTTGTGGTTTTTTTTTTTTTGGTATTAGAGATTGAACTCAGGGGCACTCTACCACTGAGCCACATCCCCGGCCCTATTTTGTATTTTTATGTAGAGACCGGGTCTCACTGAGTTGCTTAGCACCTCGCCCTTACTGAGGCTGGCTTTGAACTCACATTTCTCCTGTCTCAGCCTCCCTAAGTGCTGGGATTACAGGCTTGCGCCACTGCGCCCAGCCGTGACATGTTTAATATACTGGGAGTGGAATCAAAAGGGATAGAAGTTTATAATGTTTTGGATCTCTTGAGCCATTTTTCTTCCTCATAGAGGTCTTCAGAGTGGGGCTGAGGTTGTAGCTTGGTGGTAGAGTTCTTGCCTAGCAGATGTGAGGCACTGGGTTTGATCCTCAGCACCACATAATAAAATAAAGGTATTTTTTTAAATGAAACTTTAAAAAAGATCTTCAGAGTGTAATTGTTATGTGGGTGCATGGCTATGAAAATGAACTGATAAACGAGGAGGGGCTATCCAGATTAAACCTAGAATAGGTCTTATTTTAGTGCTCTGTTTTTATTATGCAAAGCATATACCAGATTTTAGCTGTATTTCAATGAGGCAAGAGTATAGACTGTGGGGTGAAGTAGACCTCCTGTGGCTCAACCATTGTTTCATCCTGGAGAAGATACTAGATGATACAGATTAAGGTAGCTGCTGAAGAGTAAGAGCACTTAGGTGTCTAAGTTGTTAATTCTCTTGTTCTGGAATTGGGTGATGGGTTCCTAGGTATTCACTGTTTTTTATACATACATATATAATCATGCATAAAGTATATAGAATTGAGTGAGATAAGACTTGAGGACCAAAGGTATGGGTATATATAAGACATATAAGTCAAGGAAATTGTAGTGTTGTTTTTACATAAAGCAGTCTTGTGGTACACATCTTTGAAAATAAATACCCAAGATAATATTTGTAACCTTATCCAACCCAAGAAAAGAAGGCTAAATCAGTCACCTTCCAGATCTGCATCTTACCAAAAGTAAAGCATCTCTAAGATTACAAAACACATTATTCCTTTGCCTTGGTAATGGAGAAGGGAATGTGGGGATTTTTTTCCCTACAATTTAAGGATGTAAATAGTAAATTTCAAATGTTTCTAAATATTTGTGTTCCATGTGTTCTCCTAGCACCAAATCAAATGAAAGCCAAGGAAGGGAGGAATGTCTACAGTTCTTCACGCTATGATGATTATGACAGATACAGACGTTCTAGAAGCCGAAGTTATGAAAGGAGGAGATCAAGAAGTCGATCTTTTGATTACAACTATAGAAGATCTTATAGCCCTAGAAAGTAAGTTTGATGTACAATAATCTGTTTTTAATAAAAAGATGTGTTTGTAGTCAGGAATGGGGGCATGGACCTGTAGTCCCACCTACTGGGGAGGCTAAGGCAGTAGGATTGTTTGAACACAGAAGTTCAAGGCCAGCCTAGGCAACATAATGAGATCCTGTCTCAAAAACAAAAAGGATGTCTTTGTTAGCATTTTTATTTTTGCCTTTTTGTATACTTTGTTTGAATACTTTGTTGAGACTAAAAGTAGTGTTTTGTTTGAAAAGTTTTAAGGCCTATAAATAGACATTTGTCACTGTTTGCTTTCTCTGATATGCTTTTTAGCAGTAGACCGACTGGAAGACCACGGCGTAGCAGAAGCCATTCCGACAATGATAGGTAAATAACTTTGCTTTGAAAAAAAGACTCATGTTTCAATTCAGAGTGAACTTTTGCTCTAAAAATAACAAATTTGATTAATATAGAATCTAATTTTTACTCTAATTGTATCTCTCCTCTGTTTTGAAAGATTCAAACACCGAAATCGATCTTTTTCAAGATCTAAATCCAATTCAAGATCACGGTCCAAGTCCCAGCCCAAGAAAGAAATGAAGGCTAAATCACGTTCTAGGTCTGCATCTCACACCAAAACTAGAGGCACCTCTAAAACAGATTCCAAAACACATTATAAGTCTGGCTCAAGATATGAAAAGGAATCAAGGAAAAAAGAACCACCTAGATCCAAATCTCAGTCAAGATCACAGTCTAGGTCTAGGTCAAAATCTAGATCAAGGTCTTGGACTAGTCCTAAGTCCAGTGGCCACTGATAGTATAAACCATGATAATTTTTAGGCATGTATCATTCATTTACTCATAGTTTGGTATACTTAAATTATCAGGAATACAATGTTGCAATGATGCGTAAAAAACACTTGTTAGTTTTCCCTGTACCAGGCAATGGTTATAATTAAAATGATATGCTGTTGAGAAGCCACTCTTAAGAGTCCAGTTTGTTTAATGTTATGGGCAGCTACCAATTTGTGGTGTCTCTGTATATTTTTGTAAAGATTCTCATTTTTTATGCTTGAAGTATTTGGTGAAAAGATGTTGGTTGACCATAATTTGCAACATTGTCTTATTAAAAATAAACTTTCATATCCATATTTGGTAGAACTGTTAACCTAGAAATGTAGCTTGCTAATAAGATGGAATGATACAAAAGTGAAGTCGTAGCCACAGTACCAACACTGACTGCTCAGACACATTTAGGTTCAGGGTGGACCTTTATGTCTTGTCAAGATGTCTAGGCCCGTGATAATAGTTTATTTATGGTACAGTGTGGAATAGTTCTTTTGTTAACCCCACTGTCTTGGGGAATGATGCCAACTGGGTTAAGTAACATTTTCAGGGAGATTAAGTTTTTGACTGAAACATGGAGCCTTCACTGCTTTTTTATTTTTATTTTTTTTTCTGGTTTCTATGAAGGGTTGGAACATAAAAACATCAGAAAATCTTCCCTTAAAATTTGAGCAGGTCAATGATGACAAATTTTTTAAGGGGAAAAGAATGTTCTTAATGTAGTTATTCTAAAATTTAAGAAGCATTGTTGCTTAGTTTTCTTACTGCTGTTAGGAGCAAGTAAATTGTTTCAAAGTAGGTTTGTGTGTGTGTGTGTGTGCGTGTGCGTGCACATAATGTAAAAGAATGAATTTTGATGCTTAGAGCCTTGTGCATTTGTATCAAAATTTGCCTACCTCTTTATGAGGGAGGCTTGCTCTTCACACCTCAGTTTGTTTAATGTGAGGCAAGTTGAAAGAGAACACTCCCATTCTAGGCGAATGGTTCTGTGGTGCCATGAA
>PVHX01015703.1:0-45697 GCA_004024805.1 Geosciurus inauris
GCTTATAATTTTGTGCAAAGTTAGAAAAATTATGATTGTAATAATTTTTTTTTCTATTTGCCTCAACAAATATTTTCAGTGAATAGTGTGTACAGCTTCTGAAAATTTGTTTTTTTTCTGTTATGTTTGATAACATGTATTTAAATGCAACTTTTGAGAAAAATAAATAAAAATTAAAATTAAAAAAAAAAAAAAAGACACACTTTCTACAGAAAACATATTTTGTTTGTTGTTTGTTTTGGGAATAGGAAGGAGAAGGTGGGAAGAGGAAGCTGCTTTGTTTTATAGTATAATATGTTGTATTAAGGCAAAAAAAATCTGGTGTATTAACTTTAACAAATCACACTGTATCAGGACATTAGTTATATGTCATTTTTTCCTGAAAGATAAAATTTTCAGTACAAATAAAGAAGGGCAATCAGAAATGAAGTTAAGGGGCTGAGGCTGTAGCTAAGTAGTAGAGCGCTTGCCTCGCACATGCGAGGCACTGGGTTCGATCCTCAGCACCACATAAAAATAAATTAGTAAACAAAGATATTGTGTCCATCTACAACTTAAAAAATATTTAAAAAATAAATGAAGTTAAGATACTCTCTGCTCAATGTTAGAGCAGAATAATCAACTTGGGGTTGATGGATAAGTTACTTGGGGTAACTACTGATAATAAGTAACCATTTCCCTGAAGAAGTTTATATAATATTCAATAGTGAATGTAGAATTGTAGACTAAATACTACTGATAAAAACATTTTTTCCATTTTGAATGAATCTGTAAACTATAATGCGTATAATAGCCATTGTATATCTAGCTACAAAAAAAACCACAACATAATGTGTTTATGTAAATGCTTTTGAATAAAATTTGTAAGTTTCACTTTCTAGACAATTATATTGGTATTGTATTGGTATTTTCTTTTAAAAAACACCACACAGGAATAAATTTCAAAATATCTTAATCTCTGTCCTTTTTTGTTAATATTTGCTATGGTTTGTATATAATTTGAGTGAATACCCCAAGGGCTCATCTGTTGGACTCTTGATCCTCAGTGTGGAGATATTGGGAGGTGGTGGAACCTTTAAGAGGCGGGGCTTACTACAAGGTAATTATGTCATTGGCAGCATGGAAGTGATTGATGCTGATCTCACAGTGTGAGTCGGTTCTCCTGAGAGCGAATTGTTGTGAAAGAGCGCACCTCCCTGCTCTCTGGCTTTCTGTCTCACCATACAATCCTTCCCTCTTGCCCACACTCCCGCTATAATTCTGTTCACCATGAGGTGATGCAGTCAAGGAGCCTTTCTCTAGAGACCTAACCAAAGGGGCCCAAACTTGAACTTTCACCTCCAAAACTATGAGCTAAATAAACCCCTTTAGTCACTGTCAATATCTTATACTTATGGTCCCTATCATGATCACTCCAGAGTATGCAATGCCCAGAATAACAAACCTGGTCATTATATGTGGGTTAATCAGCTTTTTGTCACTACTACAAAATTCTTGAGACAATCAACTTATAAGGGGAAAAGCTTTATGTTTGTCTTAAAATTTTAGAGTTTCCAGTTCACGATGGGAAATACCCATTGCTTTCAGGCCTATGACAAGCAGTATATCATGGCAGGAGCATGTGGTAGAGCAGAACTGCTCAACTCATGGCTAAGAAGTAAAAAAAGAAAGAGGAAGTGGCTACGGTCCCATTATCCCCTTCAAGGACATGCCCCAGTGACTTAGAGACCTCCCAATAGGCCTCACCTTTTAAAGGTCCCATCACTTCCCAATAGTTCCACTCCAGGGATCAAGACTTTAACATACAGAATTTTGGGAGACATTCAAGATCTAATCCATATCATTCGCCACTGGCTCCGAAAGGATCACATCCATCTCGCCATGCAAAATGCATTCAACTAATCCCCAAGAGTCTCTGAAGTCTTAACCGTTACAGTACTGCTTGAAAGTCAAAGTCCAACAGCTCTCCTGAGACAGGCAAACTCAACTGCGAACCCCTAATAAAAATCAAAATGAGAGTTACATACTTCCAAGATACAATGGTAGGAGAGACACACCACAAACACTCTTATGCTATAAGGTAGAAATAGGGAAATAGAAAGGAGGGATGTGTTTAAGGCAACACTGAAACCCCAAAGGGCAAACATTAAATTCTAAATATCCATGTCTGATATCTGAGGCATACTGTGGTGGAATATAAACTCCCAAGGGCACAGACATCCTGTCCTTACAGACATTGCATAACACGTGGTCTCTCTTCAGGCAGGTTTTGCCCATTGCCTACAGATTCCCTTAGCAGTCATTGCATGTTTTTGGCATCTCTACCTTTCTGGGGTCTCCAGTGAAGTTTTGGATTCACTCCTATAGCTTCATACATCATCCATATCAGGGCCACTTTCAAGGACCCTAATCCTACAATATACTAACTGGCCTCCCAGGCTTTCCTTTGAAATCTTGGTGGAAGACTCTATGACACAATAACCATTGTGTTATGCATGCTTCAAAAACAATCTTCACATGCATGACACCACAGTTTACTGCCAGCATGAGCTGTACCTGGGCTATTTGAACCATGGCTGCAGTGGCTGTGGGGCCTTACCAGCTGGACACAAGAAAATTATTCCCTTTGTGGTCTTTGGCCTACAGGGCACCTGGAAGCTCTTTTCCTAAATGATTCTGCTCCAGAATTTTTTTAAAATATTTTTTAGTTGTCAATAGGCCTTTATTGTATTCATTTATAAGTGATGCTGAGAATCGAACCCAGTTCCTCGTGCATGCTAGGCAAGCACTCTACCACTGAGCCACAATCCCAGCCCCATGCTCCAGAATTTTTTAGAAACAAATTTTCATTTTTACATCTTAAAGTCTGTGATGAATGGGGTGCCCCTGCAAATTCCTGAGATGTACTCCAGGTATCCTTTCTATTGTCCCAATGGCATATGGCTTTTTTTTATGGCACTAGCAACTGCACACTCCCTGTCTACACCATTATAGTATATTTGCTCTCTTGTCCAGGTTAGAAATTTTTCACAACTTTCTTTTCTGCTCCTCTTTGCTTCCTATTCTCATTTGTAAATTTGACTAAAAGCAAATGCTGCCACCTGAGTGCTATGCTGCCTAGAAATTTCCTCCACTGAATAAACTAATCTGTCACCTTTTAGTTAAGCCTCCTCAAAATCTCAGTGAATGGACAAAATACAGCCAAATTCTTTGCCATGGTGGCTTAAAGTCCTATTTCCAATAGAGTCTTCTTTCCATTTGAAGCTTCATCAGCACAGTCTTTACTGTCCATATTCCTTTCAGCATTCTGATCTTCTGAGTCCCTTTGAGAATCACCCATTAAGCTGCACAAAGTAACAGACTTTTCTACCTGCTTCTCCAAGTTCTTCCAATTTCTTCCATAAAGTAATTCCAGAGTCTCTTCCACACTGTCAGATATATAGTAATAGTCAGAAGCCACGCTTGCCAGTTTCCTGTATAATCAGCTTTCCATCAATATAACAAAATGCCTGACACAATCAATTTATAAAGAGGAAAAGTTTATTTAGGCTCATGATTTTAGTAATTCCAGTGTTTCCATATGGTGAACTCAAGGCTTTTAGGATTGTGGTGAGGCAACTCATCATGAGAGGGATGTGCTACAGAACAAAACCATTCACCCCATGGCCAGGAAACAAAAAACAAAAGAAGAAAAGGCTGGGTTCCCACTATGCCCTTCAAGAACACACTTCCAGTAGCCTAAAGACTTTCTACTAAGTCTTGACTTTTAAAGGTTCCACCACCTCCCAAATGGCACCACTTTGGGGACCAAGATTTTGGGCTTTGGGAGACACTCAACATCTGAACCATAGCAATGTGATTATCTACTATTCTGAAGTTCTGAAGTACAGAGAAAAATGCTTTTGACTGCTCTGGGTTTTGTCAGCCTCCTTCACACCCCTCCTCATAGGCGGTTTATTGGAAAGAAAAAGTGACCCTTCGAGACAAGTTTATAGGTACCCCAACCACCATACAGCCTCCTGCAGTGGAGCCCAGCAGACTGCACACACATCTCATGACAGTCATGGCTGCTCATTCCCTACAGATGTCATCTGATCTGAGAGTGGCTCTAAGGCCATGTAAGATTGCAAAGGCATTCATGTCATGTACCCCAGGCTGGCTCCAAGCCCACACAAGCCATCGGCTTTGGATCTGATCACCCACTTCACCTCTCTAGCTCTCTATTTTGTCTAAAGTGACTTCCCACTTGCTCCAACCTGGCCTTGTTGCCCGCACCTCACCATTACTAGACTGTCATCTATGTCCCATGCAGACTTAAGGTCTGGCCTTCCTTTTGATAATATGTGCCTGTGCTTTCTAATCTGCTCTCTCCAATCTTTAGTGTCTTCCTGCAAACCTTCAAAAAAGATTCTGCTTCCTAGAAAGCAAGAATTTGGGTCAGAGCACCAAAGATCGGTGCCTAGTGGTGGACAATGTGGCAGGAAAGATAAATGACACTCTGGGACCCTGTCCCTCAGTTGCTTCCTAGTATTCTTATTTCAAGACCTTGTTTGTTCACCTATAAAAGATTGGATGAATTCCCAAGGACTAATTATATATTCTTTGCAAAGCTTTTAGTATTGAACCAGCAATATGCTTTTTTATCAATATTTACTTCTATTTTCCAGTGGCATTAGAGAACATCCTGAAGAAACTAACCTCATGATTTGCTGTACAAACAGGGTCCTGCCTTCAAAAATGCTTGGGTAATGCCATGAATATGAAGCTTACCTGGGTTGCATGGAGATTTATAATGTTCAGGGACAGTTCTTCTCTTGAACAAGTTGTTTAACTGCTCTGTTTTCATCTTCTTATCCATAAAATAGGATTAATGATAGTTTATCTCTCCAATTACTTTCGTGTGCACTAAATTAAGTGCCATTATTTTAAACATTTAGCAAAATACCTGGCATATCATATGTGCTAAATAAGTGTTAAAAAGTAGTATTGCAATTTTAAAATAAAAGCTTAAAATTCCTGCAATTCAAAAAAGAAGCCTTTCAAATGTTGCAAAATTGAATGTTGCCACACATTATTTGACCATGAAAACATAAAAAAACTGTACATATTATGGAACTAACGTGCTGTTTCAGTAAATGTAATACATTGTGAAATGTTTAAATCAAGTTAAACATTGTCTATTTCCTCAAATATTTAGCATTTATTTATGGTTAAAAATATTCAAAATACTTTATTCTAGATGAGATTTTCTAAATGTTAGAACATTATTTTCATCTTCTTCCTCCTATTTAACAGTAATTTACAATCTCTTGAAGTCTGGATTGCTTTCTCAGAGAAATGTCCCACTCTCTTTGCAAAGTGAAAGACCTGCCACAAGAGGGCACTGTGCTCCCAATTCATTCAAAAAGAACCAACATTCACAGAAACAATAGCTCTGTCCTGGCTCATCCCGCCCAGTTTCGCTGTTGCAACAGAAACGATTGCACGTGTTCATTGTATGTGTATACAAATGGAACAGAGAAGCCATTGTGAGCTCAATCGTTCCAAAGGCAAGAAACCTAATGTGACAATTCTTGGTGAAATCTTAAAGTCATTTTTCATTC
The DNA here is from genome assembly GCA_004024805.1 of Geosciurus inauris. NCBI lineage: Eukaryota > Metazoa > Chordata > Mammalia > Rodentia > Sciuridae > Geosciurus > Geosciurus inauris. The sequence continues at coordinate 5,604 of PVHX01015703.1, forward strand.
ATGCCGCACGATGGCGCTTCTTTCTCAGTTATAGCTGTTTTGTCAGCAGGAGCCAGTTGTTAATTTTTTTAGAACCTTGTGTTGCCAGAAAGCTGTCATTTTGAAAATGTATTTAATAAATAGATACTTTATTAAGAAACATTGTGACTGTTAGTTTAGCTTTTTCTCATCTCAATAAAAAACTGCTGCAAAATTAAGAGGGGTGGGGGTGAGAGGTGAGGGAGATATTTTCTGGTTAGAGATGACCAAATGTTAGAACAATGAAAAGGAGAACTATTTTTACTGTATTCTTGGGATTTTCACCAGTCCCTGAGCAGAGGTTCCACTTAATGTATATGCTGTATAATGTATCCCCCAAAATATGAATATAGACATTAGTTAAATATAAAAGGGTGGGAAAATACACAACACTAGCCAATATTAACTCAGTACATAGAAATGTGTTTGCTGCATAAAAGTGCCAGCCTGTTTCTAATATGGCACGATAGATGAGAGGAGAGATTTATCATGTAAGTATGATCAGCAATGTTCCAGATTTTAACTCTTACCTTGAATTTAAGCATCTTCCTAACACCATACTTTTCCATTAGGACAGATCATGATTGAATAAATTGATCTGTGTGATTATTTTTCCAGCAAATACATGGTGAATTGCTTTCATCATACCTTTTAGTACTCTGCACTCAGCCTGCTCCAATGATAACACCTTATATAATCATAGCACATTGTCAAAAACAATAAATTGACATTGATGCAATACAATTAACAAACTACAGACAATATTTGAATTTAATCAGAATTTTCATGTACTTTGGGGAGTAGTATATAGTACCATAAGTTTTTATTACATATGTGTGTGTATATGTACACCCATGCATATAAGTATATCCACACAAATATATATGCATGTATATATGTGTGTATATTCTCTTTATCATACACACATATATACATACTTGCATACACATACATATGTATATATGTAGACTTTTATGTAGCTAGCATCACAGTTAGGATACAGAAGTCTTCTTCCACCACAAAGAAACATCCTCGTTTTAGCCCTTTAGAATCAGACCTTAGCCCAACCCTAATCCCTGGCAACCACTGATAATGCTATCTATCACTGCATTTGTGTAATTGTGATAATGTAGTAAAAATGGAATCACATTATGTAACTTTTTGGGACTGGAGTTGTGTATCAGTCACTCATTTATTTCTATTGCTGAGTAATATTTCACTGGTTATACTTAATCCAGTTTGTTCATCTGTTGGAAGACATTTGAATTATTGCAGTTTCTTAGTTTTTATTTAAGAAGCTACTGAGAGTATTCATGTATGTTTTTACGTGAACATAAAGTTTTTTTTCTATATACACTCAGAAGTGTGATAACTGGGTTGTGTGCTAAATGTATCTTTAACTTTATAAGAAACTACAAAACTGCTGGGCATGGTGGCATATGCTTGTAATCCCAGTGGCTTCAAAGGCTGAGGCAGGAGGATTGCAGGCTTGAGGCCACCCTCAGCAACTTAGCGAGGCCCTGTCTCAAAATAAAAAGTGCCCCTGCGCTCAACCCCCAGCAGAAGGAAAGGAAGGAAAGAAGGAGGGAGGGAGGGAAGGAGGAAGAAACCGTAAAATTTTTCTCAAAGTGATTACATTACTTTATATTCTCACCAGCAATGTGTAAGAAATGTACATTATTGCTTCATATTCTAATAACCAGGTTTTAAGTATTCTTAAAAACTAGACTGTCAATTCCAGAAGTTCAGGCAGTGGGCCTTTTTTATGACTTGGCAAAGCTAGGTGCTCAATCAATATGTGTCATCTGCCTGAGAGGATGCTGGAAAGAACAAATAACTGAAGGGAGAAATGGAGCACAGAGGGAGGGAAGGGAGAGAACAAGGAAGGAAAGGAGAAGGGTGAGGAGACGGTGGGGCCACAGAGTTTGCTCAACTCCAGGCCATTGTCCTATCTGCAAGAGCAGACTGCTGGACTCTCCAGGGATGAGCCTGGCCCTCTGCTCTCACAGTGGCACTCATGTTCTTTAAAATGAGATTCTTAATATGCATTACCTCTTTTATTCTTTCTATACCTTTTTTTTTTTTTAAATACCAGAGATTGAACTCAGGGGCACTTTAACATTGAGCCATATCCCTAACCCTTTTTTATATTTTATTTAGAGACAGGGTCTCACTGAGTTACTTAAGGGCTCACTAAGTTGCTGAGGCTGGCTTTGAACTCGAGATCCTCCTACCTCAGTCTCCCAAGCCACTGAGATTATAGGGGTGCACCACAGTGCCTAGCTCCTTTACTCTTTTGTAAGGTCTCGTGTGCCACCACAGGGGAGGAAGAGCTCCTCTTAGCCCTTGACCTTCTAGCACATGACTTTGTTTTTGGTTGATCAAGTCCATTTTTAGTTGCAGAAGACTGAAAGAAAATGTTTCTGTCGTACAGGGGGCAAGGGCATTTAAATTCTGAATTAGACCTTCCCTCTTGTTAAACCACAGGCCTCTGTTTTATCCTGGTATAAATATTATGCTGCTTTTGTGGGTGACAGTAGGGAATGCATTAAATTGAAAAATATTGAGAGTGTAGTCCGTTCACATGGCTAGTGCTCACTAAGGAAACAGGACAGAAGATTGTCTTAAACTTCCTTTTAGTGCCTATTACCTTCTCTGGGCTCTCTAGTTCATGCTTCACCTGAACACACCAACCAGTTCTCTTCCCGCCAGCCCTCCCACCCTTACCACATGCCCATTGTACTTCTTCTTTCTCAGGAGGGAGTTATAATAAGAGTTAAGGTATCATCCTTTCCATTACCAAATCATGATATTCCACTTTTGGAATCTTGAGAGGCAGCCACCAAGTGGTTTGGTATACCATTGATCCCAGAGGCTTCTGAGTTCCTGAAAAATCTTGGGAATGAGGATCAGTTTTAACAAAGCAATCCCTGATCATAACACATAGCCTTAAGCCAGTATTACAGTTCTATGTACTGAGCTTTTCTACCAACAATAAGATGGCCCATGAAAGAACTTTACACAGAAAATCTTGATTTATTTAGCCTGACATTACATGCTCTATATCACATTGGGGGGAAACACTCTAAATTCGAATTTTTAAGAGTTTTAAAAAGCATATTTATTCTAAGCCTGTTCATTCCATTGTGCTTCTGATGGCCTACTTTACGAAATTTTTAAAGCATCATTGGAGATAATCTAAAATTCTACATTTCAGAGTGATCCAACCAATATTTATAATCAAATTGCTATATACAATTCACTGTGCTAAACTTTATAGGGGTTTTGAAGAAAAATTATAAAAAATAACTTTTCCTAAGTTACTCAGGGATTTTTAAATAAATATTTAAATAAATTTTTAACATTTTATTCTGGCTTGCTTCACTGCAGTCATGTTGTACTGAAAGCTCGGCTCTTGTCCCTGAAGTCAGTCCAATTACAAGGACAAAGTCTTGAGAAAAAGGAAAGAGAAGTTTTATTGCTTTGCTAGCAAAGGAGAATGTCAACGGAATAATGAATATCACAGAGGCTGAGGTACCAACTGCCAGGGGGGACAGAGGGCTTCAAAAAGGGGGATACAAGGCTGCTCCCCAAGAATCATCTAATTAGATCTAATTGCCGCTATCCAAGTAGATCTAGTTAATGTTTAACATATCCTTCAAAGAGCTGTTGATCCAGTTTCCAGGTCTGGCATTTCTTTGCCCTTATGGACAGTAAAGGCAAGGGCTGATAACTTGGCAGCTGGCAGGAAGAATGTTAATCTGCTTCCTGCACAGTTGGGGGTGGGGGGAGAAGAGGAAAGAAAAAGAAAATGTTGGTTTTGAAATAAGCTGCAAGCATCATAGAGTGTACCTACAGAAACCAAGACGCCTGCACATCACTGAGTGAAATAATCTTACAGGAACAATATGTGCAGCACTGTAGTGGGCTGATAACTGTTGTGCACTGCAGGATCGAACTTAGGTCAACTTTGAATCAATCTTCTGTTCTTTGTAATGAAGGCAGGCAAAAATTCTATGCCATTTCTTTACATCAAAATAGGTACTAAAAAGTGTCATTCTTCAAAGAATAAGCATTTTGTGTGACAGTTCCAAGTACATGTGTTTTCCTGTTGATACACAAAATCAAAATAAGATCCAATATAGAACAGGACACATCTCTTCTGCAGATCCCACTCCCTCATCCCATCTGCCTCTTCACAAGTATAGGCAGAATACTCAAAAAATAATTTACAAATTAGAGTCAAGTGGAACCCAATCACATCAAAAATAATATTATTATTGGAGAGGCAGTCATATCTAAAAGAAAGATCTTTTACATTATTGAATTTAAATAAATTCTTCTGTAGATAATATAGAAAATACAATAGTTCTAAAAATACCATTGACATTGATGGTAAATACAACCCTTATTTGTACACAGTATGTATGTCAAATATCAGGACACATAAAAATGTATTCTATAGGTGGAAAGAAACTATGTACTATGGCCCTCAGAATTAATGCTATGTTAGCTAAACAACGTGGACTCAAGGACAAGATTCTTTTAAATAAAATACCTGCAATTTCATTTTCTCGCATAGATTTTAGCTTTAGCTTTCATGTTCACCCATGTATTTTAAGTATGCAGCAGAGTGTCTGGTTCAAAGGTGAATGTCTGAGGGAAAGTTAAGTTTATGTGAAGGTTGAATCTGGACTTCCTGGAGAGTCCACATACTGATTAAGAAGAGGACAGGCCATAGGAAAGCTCTGTTAGCATAAAATGGGGGATTTTAAAAGATGGAATTGGCAATAGGGAAATTTCCTATAGCTAATTAACAATCACCAAAGTGGTAGAAGAAAGTTGGCAACCTGCAGAGCAGGGTCAGTAGTCATACTTGCTCAGTTTCTCAACTGCATTGTTCATAAAGTACTCCTGACTCAGAGAATGAAATTGTCCTAGTTTACCCCAAGTCCTGTGGCCTTATAATTTGTCAATTGTGGAGTTTTAAAGAACACAGTCCTTCATGGAAGGACTAAATGGTCTGTGGAAAACATGGCTGTTGTTGAAAGTCCAGGATGCCCCCTGAGTGACGGTGCTTATGACCACAGCAAGGAGTAGCAAGTGACTTTAGGCAAGTTCACTGAAGAATGACAATCTCTCATCTTGCTTGGGAAATCCTTTACAGTGATAACCGAAGAGAAAAAAAATGTGTCCACTTTTCCTAGTGCTTCCTCAAAGCTGTCATTGAAGAAACATATCTTCTTAAAATAGAGAACTAATGGATTAAATAATAAAAAGTTTGACAAAAAGTGATCAAGATGATTAGATCAGAACTAAGACTGGAAATTAAAAAATAAAACAAAACCGGGGGTGGTGGCACATGCCTATAAATCCCAACAACTTGGAAGGCTGAGGCAGGATCATTCCAAGTTTGAGACCAGCCTCAACAAGTTGGTGAGGCCCTAAGAAACTTAGTGAGACCCTGTCTCAAAATTTAAAAAATAAATAAATAAAAAGAGCTGAGGATACAGCTCAGTGGTAAAATGCCCTTGGGTTTAATCCCCAATACCCCAATACAAAACAAAAACAAAAAATGAGAGGTAGGAAAACAGGGAGTCACAGATCTAAATATTCCCAAAATAGTACCAGATAAAGTATAAAAGGTACAGTGAAATAATAATTTGGAAATTTTGAAAAGAGGCTTGGAATCATTACAGTAGAATTCTAAGAGACTTAAGGTTGATCTTAGAACTGAAACTTCAAAATGAAAATTTTACCCTACGGTAATTTGGATTAAAATTTAGCAAAAATAAAGGTAATAGGTAAGAAAGTAGGCAGAGTCAGAACTGTAAAGTGTCAGGGCTGCTCTTAGAGCAGCCCCAAAAACTCCAGGCGCTGCCCCAGCATTGATTAGCAGGGTTTGTACCAGACACACAAGTGCCCTCTAGTGAGTGCCCTCAGGAATTTTATTTCTTCTTTTCTGCTCCCCTCTCCTTGTTCCCCATGTCTTCCCTTATTTTAGTTAATAGAATATCATCTTTAGTAGGATTATTTGGAACAGTCTGTCTTTCTTGACATATCCTAATAAGACAGCTTACAGAGTAGTCAAGGTGAGGTGAACTGACATTAATCAAATGTCAAAGAGAAAGTCCAATGAAGCAATAAAAACTAGAATAAAACTTTAAAGCTATCCCTCTAAAAATTTTATCATAGTAAAGACAAAAGGCACATTGATTCAATTTAACTCTGAAGTTTTATTCATTTCAATGAGAGCAGGCTATTTCCAAGAGGAAAAAGAAGAGCAAAACATAATTTTTTTCCAGAAACAAGAGACCTAAGAAATACTCAGCCAGTCATCAAAGAATTCTACTTTATTTTTTGAGAGTGATTGCCAAATTTGCTCAGAGCTAATATTCATTTGATTAGATGTCATGCACGCAGCAGTTTCAATCCAGTTTATCTACATGTGGTTTGTTTGGAACTTAGGTCTCCATGATTATTGCAATACAGTAGGCCACATACTTAACTTTTTAAATGCAATCATTGATTTGCAAAAGAGGTTTTAAGAATGAAATGAGAAATATGGTGAAATCACTTTGCAAATTCCAAAGCACTGTATATAACAATATTTTGGCTGAAAATATTTAATAGGTTATTGAGGAAATTGATTCAATCCAGGCTCCTTTCTTACATTGGTAGATTATAATCCCTGCTCACTATCCAATATTTTTCCATATGACATCAATTCTGTTTCAAGTATTAAAGAAACTGGGAAACAATTGTCTTCATTAAAAAACCTTAAAGTAGGGCCACCAAGTCCTCATGCTTTAATTAGTCAAAGGACAATGAATGGAACTCTTAAAAAATAACATTTAGGAATAGCTACAGTTTAGTCTAAGGGCTTCCTTGAGGGAAATGATTCAACCTCATAATGATGATGAAACGAATCAGAGAAATATTTTCTTCTTAGTGGTGGAAGACAGAAAGTGAAAAGTTGTGCCTGGTGGGTCACCTGGACATAGCTCAGGAATTTTATTTCTTCTTTTCTTCTCCTATTTTTAGGAAATAAGACATGATTTTAAAATTGTCTTTTCTTGTAGACAAAAATTACTTATTGAATACAAGCAAGCTGTATCTACAGAACAGAAACTTCCCAAAGATATTTAGTCTTATTATTAACATTTCTGAAATACCTTATTCATGTCATATAATTCATTTTCTTACAATCTTTTAGAAAGGCTACATTCTTTTTTTCTCTCGCCCTGTTTATTGTATCACTCTACATTAATAAACTAGACTGCTTATTTCTTGGCAAAATAGAACAGTAAGTAATGAATCAACCAATGAGTCCAAGTGGAAAGCTTATGTCTGTTGGGTTGTAATATTATAGTTACTTATGAACATGTTGCTTGGAAGGTTCAGAATACCTGTTATACAAACGTGGGTATGTTCTGCTGAGTTGTGTGCCCAGAGTTTGTTCCTGGTACAGTGGTCAATGCATCTGGGAAATGTTCCACAGTATGCACTTTCTCTTGGACTTTCAAAAGCACACTCACTTATTAGCAGATTCTCAGAAGTCAGCCTGCAGTCAGCCTGTTTACCTTTGTACCAATTTTCCATGAATTCATGTTTTCCTTGGAACATGGCTCTCACCAGTGCACTGATGCTCCCGTGAGTTGAGTTGACTATTTATCATAAAATTATGGAGATTGCTAGTTGGATTTGGATAAAACTGCCAGTCAAGGTCTCATAGGGCTAAGATGATCAAAAGATAATGTTTATGGTCCAAATAATCTGGAAAAGTGAGGATCCTTGATGTTGAGTAAGCATTTTATGTAAGTAAGCTTTTTATAAAGCTGCATTTATTCGATTTAAAGGATTGACATTTGTTCTGGATCCTTCCATTTTTTTTTTAAAGATGAAATTTTGGAGATAGTTTTTCCTTTACTCAGTCATGATCTTTATCATGAGACTCTGTAGTCTCCATCATAGCACAGACAATCCAATTTGCTCACAATCGTAAGCCCAACACTGTAGTTCAAAGTCAGCTCCAAAATTCATCAACTAACTAAATAGTAATTATTTACTTTATGTCTGACTTTGCAAAATACATAGTTGACATAATCTCATAATTATTTCTAAAATGCAAAAATCCAGGAATCATTGGACTAAACGAAAGCCAATTTTGCTAAAAATATATATGGCTGTGGACATGGCTTCCCTTCTGTGGTGCCCAGAGATATTTCTAGCCCCTCTTGTATTCCAGTTGGGTCATGTGACTAATTTTAACCCACAGAATGAAGGTGGAAGTGATTTATTTATGTCAGTACTTGATCTAATCTTTCTCCATTAACAGGGATGAATACAGAGTATCCTTAAGTTCTGAGAATGGTAGGGCCACAGAAGTCTGGGTCCTTGACTCACCACAAAGAAGAAAGGCAATCACGAATCACCAAATGAATCACACACATTTATCTATTTATCAAATACAAAATGAATGTTTTGCAATTCAAACACTACTATAGTGAAATTTGTTTCAGAAGGTGATGTTATCCAACATCTTTATCCACCACTATATATGGATATACACAAAACTACACCTTCATAGACATATACTAGAAGCACTTGCACCAGAAAGTCAAAAGTGGTGTCATCCAGGTGATAGAATTGATAGATTTTATTTTTCCAAATCATCATATTTTCTAAGTTTTCTTCAGTGAATAGAGATTAGTATACATTAATATTGTACATTAGACTTATAATCAAAAGGAAAACATGTTATATATATATACATATATTTATATCTACATATCTTTTAAAAATGATTTACAGCTATAAGTCCTCTTTCTTTTGTTTTTGTGGATTCTTCAAGTCTTTTGTTTCAGACTTCAAAACTGGTAACATACTATCTTAGTCACAACTGAGAAACTGCCAGTCATTCCTCCCCACTCCCAAGAGCATCTAGGGAGCAATCACCCCCAAAAGGAGGGGTACTGTTTTTTGAAAGAAGACTCACATGGTTCACTTTACTGTAGCTGGATCATTCATTATGTGGTCTGCATATACAACTTTTTATTGTGATGTAATTTCAAATTTAAAAAAAGAATTGCAAGAATGGTACAAAGAACTCCTATAGCTTTCTTCTAAAATTCTCAAATGTCATTTTTACTATATGTAAATAAACTATTATTCTCCATGTAGATAGAACACAGATACATGGATGATAGATTTTTTTTTTCTCTCTGAACCCCTTGAGGATGAAATGAGGACAACTACCAATATTCATCCAAGTTCTTGAAAGTATGCATAATTATTTCTGTAATTACAATTATGGTAACTTAATTGCAAGGAAATACTTGGAAATACCAAAACATTTTTTATTAGAAGAATGTTAGCAATACTTACATTGAAAAACTAGAAAAAGTCTTCATGTCCAGTAAGAATTTGGTTGAGTAAACTGTCCAGTGAAATTACACACGGCTTCCAAATGTCCATTAGGATAAAGGTCAAAGCTCTTAACTTGTCTGCCTCTGTTGACTGTGTCACTTCTGTCACTGCTAAGACTCCTTTGAAACTCCTTCAATCAGCTTTAGAAGAGTGATCACCCAAGGCACCCTCAACCTTGATGGATGCTGACTTCAAAAATGTCTCCCTCACCTCCCTGCCACCTCACCTCCAAACCACATACTGGGATATACTGAGAGTCCATTCTCCCTCAGGATTCAGGTACTCCTAACAACTTTAGGAAGCAGGTGATCTGACTGAATCCAAGGCAGCAACACGAAGTTTCTATGAACAAGGCTCTATAAGAAGCCTGAGATAGTCAGGAAGGGCTGCTCAGTGTAAAAGCCAGCAGCTTATCATGTAATGGGAGCTCCACAAAATTCCAAGAGATGACCTATCCTCACTTCAAATAAAGAGTCAGTTCCTCAAAACCATAGATATTCATGAGTATCCCCAGGAGTAAAAAAAAAGGCCAACTTTCTTCTTAGTAACATCAGTGGAAAACAGACTTTGGCTGGTTCCACAAATGCAAACTTCCAAAGCTCTTTACCATTTTCTAGTTAGTATATTCACTCTCTTTACCAAAAACAATGAAAACAAACACAACATTATTTAATTCTCAATGGAAATCCTTTGACTTTGGCACCACACATTCAGAAATCCTAAAATAAAAATAAACATAAAATTTCAAATACAGAGCATCTGAGATGGTCATATTTCTCATACAAATATGTGGATGGAATACCCCAATGATACCGTTTTATACAATTAAAAAGTAAATGTAACTATAAAATACATCTCATAAATATATTTCAAACATTTCATCAAATGGACTAAGTTTAAGAATCAAAAGGAAACACTCCAAAACACGTTTATTGAAAAGACAATACCGATTATCTTGACATTTTATGTGGGTCAGAAAGGGCTTAAGAACAGAACAGTAAAATGGAACATTCTTCACTGAATTAACTGACATCATCAGCATAGAGTCACTTGCTTCTCTCAAGCAGTATATGAGATATTACACAAAAAATTTAATTTATTAATACGATCCAAACATATTTAGCTTAAGAAATAAAAATGGGACATAAAACCAGACATGGCTGAAGAGACTGACAAGATTTTCAATTGGTGGCATTTGAAAGTTAGTTATCGACTGCAATAAAAATAAATCTGCAAGAGCAACCACGACTCTCACTGAGTCAGTGTGTCGTGCATGTGAGGTGCCCAGTTCCTCTAGTGAGGAGGTATGCAGCTCATACACCTCCTGGTGGAGCTTGCCCTGTCTGCCCTGATCTGGAATCTCATGAAGAACCCCGCACGGCACATGGGGATCACAGCCCGCTATGTTCCTCATTCCTCAGCCTCAGTCGCCTACTATCATTTCTGTATTTCTCATAGCATCTTTCTCTTTAAGTGACAGAGCCTAAGGAAACCCTTAACTGGCCACTTTTGAGTACTTAGAGATGGATGTGGGGTAGTTTGGAGGTACCAACAGACTCAGATAAGTGGGGAGACCAGAGTAGGCATCATCAAAAAGCATTGCATAAGAGGCCCATGGGTGGCTCAAAGAAAAGACCCAAACTTGGCCATGTTAAAGACAGAAGATCTGTCATTACACCTGGAAGGTTATACCCAAAGAACAATAAAGAAGACAACTGGAATATACTTCTTTTTATACTGTTATGATGAAAACATTTTTGTTTTTGGTACCAGGGATTGAATTCAGGGGTACTGGACGACTGAGCCACACCCCCAGCCCTATTTTGTGTTTTATGCAGAGACAGGGTCTCACTGAGTTGCTTAGCTCCTTGCCATTGCTGAGGCTGGCTTTGAACTAGCGATTCTCCTGTCTCAGCCTCCCTAAGTGCTGGGATTATAGGCGTGCACCACCGTGCCTGGCTGAAAATATTTTTTAAAAAAAGAAACATGGATGTCAAGTGAAACAACAAACATTTAAATAAAATGGATGTGAAAGGAATTTAAAAATTCTCTTCTTTCTGTTTGACTATCCAATCTTTCAAATGGTTATGTTCAGTCAGGCCAGTTTTATTTTATTGGCCATCTATACAGAACATTAGACACTTCTGAGGAAAAGCAAAGAGCCCCATTGACATCTTCAGGTAGGCTGGGAAGGAGAGGGGAGAGGATGAAGGGAGTCCATGAAACCAAAGTCTCCGTGGTCTTCATGCCCAGCTAAGTGGACACAGTCTTTAACCTTATGTTAAATGACAGGTTCGAATCACAGAATATTTTCTGGTCACTCAGTTACCGAGTATATTGGAGTTGGGATCACAAGCACTCGATGCCCAGCATGCTGCTGAGTAAAGTAAAACACATGAGCAACTTTAGAGAGAAATTTCTGTGCAGAAAAGAGGTGGAAGACCTTGCACACACCAGAGGTTCTGCTTTGTATGGCCTTATTATATCTGGAGGTAAGGCTGTCATTCCTTGAATCTGGAAAGCAAAGAGTACATAATGCAGAAGACATGTGATTTAAGAGCAAGACTGGGCCAAGCTTGCTGGCCATCTATATTTCTCCAGGGGATATAGGCGGCAGGTGATTGGTTGCAGAACCAAACACCAGGGAGTCAGAAACCCAGGGCTTAGGAAGGAGGTTGAACAGAGGGCCAGATGCTCCTCTGAAAGAACCACAGGGTAGGATCCATGCTTTCTGAAGCTCTCATCCAGCCTATTCCCACTTTATAACAACTTCAATTTTAGAACAAATTTCCCACTGCAAGGGGAGCTTTCAGGAATCGGGAGTTTTCAGTCAACCCAAATAAACATGGAATAAAAAAAATTATCAGACATAATCAAAGGACAAATGGACCATTGGATTTATGGATGTGGTATCTGATCCTGAGATTCTCCTATTGTGGATCCAGGCAAAACATGCCACCTGGGTTCTCAGAAGTTAAACCAATTTGGGCTCACCGACCACTCCGCATTGTCTGTCTTAGAACATCTCACGTTCACTGGCAGGCCAAGGACAAGCTTGTTGAAGGAGAGGCCTTCCTTCTTGGTCCATTTAAACTTATTCATGGCATCCATGAAAGAAAGATTTTTATACTGCTTGGGGCTTTTGATTATGAAAGGCCATGTCCTGAAATTACATCAAATAACCACAATTACATTCAGAACAAAAGCATTACATATTTCTTTCACTTTTCAACATTCTAACATAGATGTCATGTTTGCTCATTTTTACACACATGGATAGCTCAATGTCAAATATTTATAAACTCATTAGTGGTTATTAGAAAAAATATATACCAAGTGAGGATTCTTTTTAAAGAACTATATTTCTTGTTTGAGTAGGCAATAAGTATTACATTTATCTATCTATCTACCTACCTATTTTTGGTAACAGGGATTGAACCCAGGTGTGTCCAACTACTGAAACACATCCACAGTCCTTTCTATTTTTTATTTTGAGACAGGATCTCAAAATAAAGACCCTTGCTAGGTCTCTCTAAGTTCCTTAGCCTGTCTTTCAACTTGCAATCCTCTTGCCTCAGCCTCCCAAGCCACTGGGATTGTAGGCATGCACCACCATACTGCAGGTATTACTTTTAGACAAACAGCATGGCCTCAGAAAGCTTCCCCAGAGTCTCACAATTCTAGTTAACAATATAACTGGTAAGTATTCATTTCTGAAGAGTGTGACACTCATGACAAAGTAACAAAGTAACCTGGAGATTCTCAAAAGATACTGTTTACAGATGTAAAATTCAAATCCACACAGTGGAGAAGCCTGACCCCTGCTGGTTGTCCTGTTTCTGCTCACCTAAGATTTGAATTTTAACCAATGGTATAAAAATTTTAGTGAGAATGTAGAATGAAATTGACCCAATCATGCTATGTACGTATATGAACATACCACAGTGAATTCCACCTTTATGTATTTATATAAAGTACCAATTACAAAATAATAAATAAACAGAAAGAAGACTAGTAGAGAAAGGGGAACTGGGAGAAGGAGGAGGGAGGGAAAAAGAAAGCACTGTGGACTGAAATAGAGCAAATCATATTCTATGTGTGTTTGATAATATCAAAATGAACCCCGCTGTTATGTATAACTATAACACAACAATAAAAATATTTTAAAATTTTACTGAGAATGCTCTATACCCAATATACTCAGCTTCCACTTGTTGCTCTAAAAAAAAACAACAACAAAAACCAACCAAACAACAACAACAAATAAACCCTACAAATGCTAAATGTCCAAGAAAGAAAGAAGAAAAATGACCCAAACAGCTTGAAAAGTTATTTTCCAGGTGAAATCTTTCATTAAATATTTTATGCTATTGATTTCTAGAGAAAGGAAAAGTGTAATTGTTAGCACATCAAAAAATGTACATTAATCTGTGGATGTTACAGATTATTATGGGTGACCAGTAAGTATCTGACTACAAAACACCACAAGTAGATGGTCTAGTGATTTCCAGTATTTACCAAACAATTAGCCATCCACTGAGGAAGCTACATTTGAAATATCTGATCATTTCAATCTCTTTCTTTTTTTTTTTTTAATTTTTTGTTGTTGATTGACCTTTATTTATTCATTCATTTATATGCAGTGCTAAGGATCGAGCCCAGTGCTTCCCACATGTGAGGCAAGCGCTCAACCACTGAGCCACAACCCCAGCCTTCTTTGTTTATTTCTGTTATTACTTTCTCTTACAAGCATTACCTACTCAGGTACACTAAAATTATTTTTTTAAGTAAACTAGGCAATCTTTATTCATTTCTTGAAATTATGAAGGTAAATTTTAATGTCAAGCTGAAAATCATTTCTTCTGTAACAAATGAGAACATAAGAAAAACAATGGTAACATATAAAGACATTTATATTCTTCAGTCCCTAATTTACTTTTTCCTTTAATTAAGAGTCAACATGTCGAGGATCCAAGATGGCAGCCTAGAAGGATGCTGCATTCCTAGTCTCTCCAGGACTGGGGATTAAAACAATGGAAATACTGTTTCTCTGCAAGTTATTAGAGGACCCTTGACAGCTGCCTCCATGTAGGAATTCCAGTCACGTGCCCATTTGCACAAGCCCCAGGCTGCTCACCTGTGCAGGACCGCGGGCTTCAGTGCCCACACACCATGTAGGACCTCGGGTTGCCCACCCATGCAAGACTCCTGGCTGCTGCTCCTGTGTGGACCTCCATCTACCAGGGTGGAACTCCTCCATTTGCCTACACCTGGGGACACTGAACAGGATCTGGAGACAAACTTCTTCCACACAGCATGCTACAGAGCTGCATCTCTGAACACACCCCCAATGTCACTGCCTGGCCTATCCCTACACCCTCTGAAAGCAGATGACTTCATTGTGGGACTCCTTCGTTGCCATCTTGGACCTGAGCAGGGAGATACCAGTAAAAAACAACAAACAACTCCACCTACTGGATGAGAAGGGAAGCAATCTTTTTTATTTACCTTGAGACTTTTTTTATCTAGTATCACTGTTTTTCCCCTTTTCTTTCTTTTTTTCTTCTTTCTCTCTCTCAGTCTTTTCCTGCCCTCACATCCCCAACATTTGTGAAACCAAGTATTTTATATGCATTAGGCTACTGAAAACTGGGATATCTGATTAGTATATTACAGTTGTATTATATAGTCTCATATCTTCTCTTTTTACTTGTTTTATTTTTCTTAATTTTTATGTTTCCTTGTTTGTTGTACTCTATTTTCTTCCTACTTACCTGTGTTCCCCAAATCTCTCTCTCTCTTTTCTACTGTTAACCAACTTCTTTTGGATTCCTCTTTCTAGGATCTAATAACTCTATATCCTTACTTCCTACCTAACATCTCATCCTACACCCCACTCCCAGTTCTCTTTAGTCCACCAGCAGAAACTGTAGACCCTTTTTCAAACCTATTGTTTATATAGTAGATACTAATTGAACTCATAATTTTGTATATTGTGACAAAGCCATAAATGTCCTATTAGGAGCTACTTGGCTTAAAAGTACATAATGTTTGTATTGAGATCTGTTAATATTGGTTTCCCTCTTAAAGGGGAGGTATTGGAACCCTGTAGGGCATCTATAAGCCTATAGGATAAAGACTGTAACACCTTTGATCTGCGGTGTTAGAAGGAAAGACACACAAACAACATGAATAAACAAGGGAAGAAAGTGCCCCAAATAAGCCAAGATACTACATTATCAGAATCCATGGTCAGCACAGCAGAAGAAATATCAGAGAAGGAGTTCAGGATGTACATGATTAAAATGATCTGTGAATTAAAGGATGATATAAGAGAGCAAACACAGGCAGCAAAAGATCATTTTGATAAAGAGCTACATAGGCAAATACAAGAAGCAAAGATTACTTCAATAAGGAGATAGTGATTCTGAAAAAGAACCAAACAAATCCTCAAAATGAAAGAAACAATGAACCAAATTAAAAACTCAATAGAAAGCATCACCAACATATTAGATCACTTGGAAGACAGAACCTCAGACAATGAACAAAACTATTTAATCTTGAAAATAGGGTTGACCACACAGTGAATATGGTAAGAAACCATGAGTAGAACATCCAAGAATTATGGAGTAACATGAAAAGACCAAACTTAAGAATTACTGGGATAGAGGAAGGCATAGAATTTCAAACCAAAGGAATTAACAATCTATTCAACAAAACAATATCAGAAAATTTTCCAAACATGAAGAACAAATTGGATAATCAAATATAGGAGGCTTACAGGACACCAAATGTACAAAATCACAACAGATCTACACCTAGGCACATTATAATGAAAATGCCTAGTATACAGAATAAAGAGAGAATCTTAAAAGCCACAAGAGAAAGGAATCAGATTACATATAGGGGGAAACCAATTAGAATCTCTGCAGACTTCTCATCCCAGACCCTTAAAGCTAGAGGAGCTTAGAATAACATATGCCAAGCACTGAAAGACAATGGATGCCAACCAAGAATCTTATATCCAGAAAAATTAAGTTTTAGGTTTGATGATGAAATAAAAACCTTCCGAGATAAAAAAAAAAATTAAAAGAATTTACAGCAAGAAAACTTGCACTAGACAGCATTCTTGGAAAAATATTCCATGAGGAGGAAATGAAAAACAACAACGAAAATCTGCAAAGGGAGGAACTACATTAAAGGAAAGGCCAATCAAAGCAGAAACCTAGTCAAGACAAAAACTAAAAATAAACCAAAATGTCTGGGAATACAAACCATGTCTCAATAATAACACTGAATATCAATGGCTTAAACTCATCAATTAAAAGACATAGACTAGCAGATTGGATATTAAAAAAAGACCCAACAATATGCTTCCTCCAAGAGACACATCTCATAGAAAAAGATATTCACAGATTGAAGGTGAAAGGATGGGAAAAATGTATCACTCACATGGACTTCATAAACAAGCAGGGGTTTCCTCCTCATATCAGATAAAGTAGACTTCAAACCAAAGTTAGTGAACGTGGATAAAGAAAGTCATTCATACTGCTTAAGCAAACCATACATGAACAAGACATAACAATCTTAAATATCTATGTCCCAAACAATGGGGTTAGGGTTAGTTTGCAGACAATGTTGCTTTAAATCCCCTAAAAGCTATAGATAGGTTTTATTAAATACAAAATAATTTAAAATCAAATATGAGCTTAAAATTTACTTTTCACAAAGACAGTTGACTGGGCATAGTGGCACATACCTATAATCCCAGCTACTCGGGAGGCTGAGGGAAGAGGATTGTGAGTTTGAGGTCAGCCTAGGCAATTTAATGAGACTCTGTCTCAAAATAAAATATTTGTTAGAGGGGGCTGGGGAAATACTTCAATGGCAGAATGCCCCTGGGACCCATCAAATGTAGTGCCAAAAAATGAAAATTAATTTTAAAAAGATAAGGTGCCTATTTTAAGAAGAGGAACTTTTATACCCAGAGAAATGCTGGAGGAGGGAAATTATCAGTCTGCAACCACAGAAAACACCACAAGAGGGCACTTGCCCTTGAATTTTTACTATGGTGGCTTAGGTGGGATAAATCTGAATTTTTTGCAGCCTTGCTGGTTAGAGTAATCACTGTAACCATTATGTATAGATAAAATCTAAAGACTATGCTGCTATACTAAATCAGTAAACTAGTATTTATTGAGATTGCACAGCATAAAGTGACAGAAGAGATGTAATCACATTTGTTAACACAGATGGGACGGGGCAAACTCAATGGCTCATATATGAAGACAATGCCCTACGCTGGAGGACCTGGAATGTGACCACTGACCTCTCTGAGATAACATCTGTGACTCATATTTTTGTACCTGATTCCTACTAACTCAGCTGTGATCTACTCTATGATAACATCAAATCAAAAATTCCCTCTCCGTCATCTCTAACTTACTCAATTATTCTAACACCACATTTCCAGAAGGGCTCCTGGATATCAGAGAGGAGAAGACAGAAAGATGAAGAATCTGAAAAAATGAATAACTTAAATATTTTTGTCAAAAAGGCTAAGCTTTAAACCAGAAAGAGGTGGCCTTAAAGTAACAAGTATTTCTGCTATACCTGGAACTAAAGTTTAGCTAGAAATACTATGAACACGATATAAATCAAAACTGCTATATTCCGCACATCTGAGCATTGTGTAAATGTCTTCTCAGCTATACAAGCAAAGAATACTATTTATATATTACTGTAGTTGATAGAAACAAATTATATAAATATGGCAATTTAATATTGGTGGGTAATTTTCCTTTATAAATCCAATCTAAATTCTGAGATGTTTTTCTTAAAGGTAGAAAAATGTACTGCAATACACCATGGTGTAAAATAAGTTTTTATTTTCCAACAAAAAAGCTATTTATATTTGTAAATTCATACCAATTAATGAAAAATTTAAAGTTTAGTGATTTTTATACTTGGCCCTCCTGTTCTGTATAAATTGGAAAGCAGAGAGAGGAGGATCAATTTTGTAGCTACATTTCATATCTGAGCCTCCCTGGAAATCCTACCCTTGTTTTAAAAGTGTTACTGCTGTAGTTTTTCTTGAGAATGAAGGGGGAAGAGGACTGTGGATGGAAGAGCCTACCAAGAAGCAATGCCTGTGTATATACAGCTGAATGAATAACATCACAGAAACTCCCTCCATCAAGCAAGTAGACATATGATCCCAAATGAGTAAACAAAAATTCATTAACAGACTTCCACGTCTGGCCATGCTGGAGTAAATGGTACCAATTTATTGTTAAAAAAATACTCAAAACTGGAAAAACTACATGGAATAGATAACTTTAGACACTGGAAAACAGGCAGCAGGAAACTACGGTTCCCAAAAAGGAAGGGAAAAAAATGAAGGGATCAAACATTATGTTCATCCCAGCTTTCTGCCTGGAAGCTCTTTCTAAACCAAGATGAAGAATGGGTAATTTCCAAAGAGGGAAAGAAAGACAATTTCAATAAGTTAAAGAGATAAAAATCAGAGTCCAGGAAGTCTGAAGCACTTGAATATTCAGAGTAAAGTACTGCAGAAGAACAAAGTCCATTTAGATAAGTCTCTAAAAATCTGTGCAAGGATACCCTAAATATATGTGGCTGAATAATGAGCCAACTGTATTTAGGATAAAATTCCACAAGGCTGAGAAAGAAAAACCAACAGGTTGTAAGCCAAACATTTCCCAGAGTTCACTGGGAGCTGGAAGACATTCAATCTCCAGAAAAGGGTGTCTTTACTGACTACACAGGCATTCAGTAGAGACCTGAGAATGGGTCAGGCCATAGCAGTTAAGCTAAACAAGCCCTAAATATCTAATTCTAGATTCAAAATGACTTGGCTCTTTAAAGAAATAAAAATAATCTAGCACTAATTAATATAAAATTCACAATGTCCAGTATCTATATTTAGTCAAAAATTACAAACTATACAAATAAGTACATAATGTGGAAAAAA
The DNA here is from genome assembly GCA_004024805.1 of Geosciurus inauris. Lineage (NCBI taxonomy): Eukaryota > Metazoa > Chordata > Mammalia > Rodentia > Sciuridae > Geosciurus > Geosciurus inauris. The sequence continues at coordinate 25,045 of PVHX01015703.1, forward strand.
ATCAGTGAATATTCCAAGACCTAGAAATGACTGAGATTTCAGAATTAGTAAACAAGTATATCAAAAACAAAGAAGAAATATTGTTAACAAAACATGTGTAAAACTTCTACACTGATAATTATAAGACAGTAAGTAAAATGACAGAACAATAAATAAGTGAAGAAACATACCATGTTCATAGAGAAGAAGAGTCAATATTGGCGAGATGTCAGTTTTCTCAAAGTGATCTAGAAATTTAACATTATTCCATTCAAATATTGAGAGACTTTTTTAAAGATATTGAGCCTACCACAAAACAATGCCTGTGCATATACTGCTGAATGAATAACATCACAGACTCTACCTCCATCAAGCAAGTGAACATATGACCCCAAACTAGTAAACAAAATTCAATTAAGGTAGATTTAAATATATACGTGAAAATGAAATCAACCAAAACTATCAAAATAATTATAGAAAAAGGAAAAAAAAAAGATGACAAAGTTCAGAGACTTCCATTCTCTTACTTGAAGACTTCCTATAAAACTGCAATAATCAAGTGTGGTATTAACATAAGGCTACACATGCACATCCATGAATTCCAATAAAGTTGAAAAAGAGTAGTCAGGTATGGTGGTGCAGGCTGTAATCCCAGTTGCTCAGGAGGCTGACACAGGAGGATCACAAATTCAAAGCAAGCTTCAGCAATTTAGTAAGGCCTCATTTCAAAATACAAAATAAAAAGGGCTGGGAAGGTTGCTCAGTGATTAAGCACCACTAGGTTCAAAAAAAGAGAAAAGAATCAACATATGATCAAATGCTTTTTCAATAAATATTTCAGAGCAATTCAATTGTAAAAAAGTATAACAAATGGCTCTTGAATAACTTCATATACATATGACAATCAATCTTCTATTTACTGCACACCACACACATAAAAATTTATTCAAAATGAATCATCAATGTAAATGTGAAAGTTAGGGGTAGGACAGGAGAAAATCTTCATGACCTTGGATAAGCAAAGATTTCTTAGAAAGGATATCAAAATCACAAAACAAATCAAAAAATAATGAAATGAACTTTAATAAATGTAGTTTAAAAGTGAAAATCAAGTTACAGACTTGTAATTATCTGTAAACATATGTCTGACAAAAGGGTAATAGTCAAAATATAAAAAATCTTACAAAATACAAAAAATTCTTTCAATTCAACAAGAAAACAAGTAACCCAATTAAACAATACACGAAAAGGTGAATTAAAAAGTAAAAAGGTACACACATACATACACACAACTGCAGGAAAATTCTCCAGGTAGTCTTGGGCCAACTGAGTTCTCCCCTCTTTCTTGCTAATTATTCTAAAGAATAATTGTAGAATGTGATGGGAATGCTATATCCTGAAATAGGAATAGACTGGCTAGAAAAGTACAAGCTTTATCCCAGTAATCTTCTGCTATGGTCTGACTGTTTATGTGTCTCCAAAATTCATGCTGAAATCTAATCTCCACTGTGGTGGTATTAAGAGGTGAAGCCTTTAGAAGCTGCTCAGGTTATGAAGGCTCCACCCTCATAAATGGGACTAGTTCCCTTTTAAAAGATGCATGAGGCAAACTTGCAGTCCTTTCACAAGAGGAGGATGTAGCAAGAGGGCGCCATCTTGGAAACAAAAAACAAGCCCTCATCAGAGACTAAAATCTGCTGGCACCTTGTTTTTGAACTTCCTACCTCCACTATGGTAATAAGTTTGTTCATAAATTACTCAAATTAAGTTAATTTGTTGTAGCATTGCAGACAGACTAAGATATGCTCTTACTAACAGATGTCCTTCAATGTTTTAGCTCAGCAAATCACAACATCCCTGGATATAAAACCCAGGATCAGCTGCATTTCAGGGTCTCAACCACAGTTTAAGTAAGGCAGGTGCAATCAAGCTGCACTCATCAAGAGCAGCTGGTATGCAATGAATCCTAGGCTTCTGTTAACCTTGCTCCTTATCTGTAAAAAATTCATTTCATGTAAACTGTGGCATGTGAGTTTGTTGTGTCTTACCAGTCGGTAACCAGTACTGTGTAAACCTGCTTCATAACAACTGGTAAGCATGTAAAAAGAAGCTCTAAACCATTGGTCATAAGGGAAATGAACATAAAACCAAAGTAAGATGCAGAGACAAACACATTAAAATGGTAAACTTTAAAAGATTGAATTTGACTTAATTCAATGTACATATATAAATACATCACAGTGAATCTCCACCTCATGTACAAATACAAGACTAGGATCCTAATTAGAATAAGATATATTCCATGTTTGTATAAATATGTCAAAATATACTCTACTGTTATGTATAACTTAAAGGAACAAATAAAAAGCAATTAAAAAAAATCAAAGAATTGGAACTTAAATTTAAAAAAGAAACTGAAAAAATCAGCAAAAATAGTAATTCTGAATTTAAAAGCTACAATAATTTTGGAGGACATTTTTGAGAGGCTTGTGACATAAACATAATCTTAGTACATAATCCAATGACTTCAAGCTAAATAGTAACACCAAGATTGAAAACATGTGTCCAAAGATTAAAATAATGTTCATAGTAGCTTTCTTCATTATAACCAGAAATTAGAAACAATCCAAATGTCTTTCAACTGGTTAATCAATAAATTAATTATGGTATATCCACACAAGGGAATATTACTTGGCAATAAAAAGAAGGGATTGCTGATATGTGTACAGGTATATATAAATCTCAGAAACATTCTAAGTAAAAGAGCCAGACACAAAAGAGTGCATATGATATAATCCCATTTACATAAAATCTAGAAAAGAACATATTAGTATATAGTGACATAAAACAGAATTGTAGCTTTCTGGAGCTTCATGTGAGAGGTAGGATTGTCTCTACATGGATATAAGAGATCTTTGACAGTACTGGAAATGATCTATGTCTGGTTTGTGATGGAGTCATGTAGTTGTTCACATTTGATAAAACTTTCAGCCGGGCGTGGTGGCTCAAGCCTGTAATCCCAGCACTTAGGGAGGCTGAGACAGGAGAATCATGAGTTCAAAGCCAGCCTCAGCAATGGTGAGGCACTAAGCAACTCAGTGAGACCCTGTCTCTACATAAAACACAAAATAGGGCTGGGAATGTGGCTCAGTGGTGGAGTACCCCTGAGTTCAATCCCCAGTACCAAACAAAAACAAAAACAAAAACTTTCTAACAGTATACTTAAAAAAAGTACACTTCATTGTATATAAGTTATGCCTCAAACAATGTGACTATGAAAGATAAACAGAAAACAGATAAAACATATCAGTAAGTGACAAGAAGGAGGAGGAGGCGGAGACACAATACAATGCATACACTTTACAATCTCTTTGATGAAGAAATAGACTTAACAAGGTGCAATTCCCAATCTTCACACTCTCTGGATAGAAGACTATTGGAAGGAACAGAGCAGTGAGTCTCCCTGAGAGAGAGAAGGCCTGAGCTGAGGGCTGCAGCAGATTTGACAGCCTGATATAAGGCCTGGGCCATTCCCCCATGGAAAGTGGTTCAGCTCCAACCAGATTAAAAGCTTTTTCAATAGATTTTTAATAAAATCCGAGAAAGAGACAACTCATACATTCTAATATGGAGTCCTAACCCTACACACAACTCTTTGCTCTTAAAATATAAAAATATGTGTACATAAATAAGTCACCCAAACTTCAAACTGGGGTATGGAAAGCAAGAAAACTAAGAAGATATATTTAGAAGTAATTTTGGATAGGAATGCCTCAGCACAATTTTAAAAAAGAGACAACCATGGGAAAAAAGAACGAAAAAATATATATTGCTTGTAAAGATACAGAAAAAATGAATCTAGAATAAAATACAGATGAATTTTACTGAAGAGAATTATGACAAGTGTTTCATGCTTTAAATTTATCTAATAAAATGAATACAGTAAAATAAAAGCTCAAATACAAGATGATAAAATAACCATGAAGTCAAAAGGGAGACTGCAAAGCAAATGAAACAAATTTAAGACAAAATAAATTTTACATCAAATAAATTAGAAAAAAATAAGAAGCAGAAGAGGACTCTGAAATTTTAAAATGCTTGAGAAAAATCTCAAATAGATTAGGAAAAAATATGTAGATATAGTATAAGAAAAATTCTCTCAAATGAAAAAACAAGTGAACATATGTAGTGAAAGAGCACTTTGTGTTTCAGGAAAATCTGATTTAGATGCTTAGCACTTAAGTATATTCAATTTAACTTTTGAATCCTACAGGTAATAGAAGAATTCTCCCCTTCATCCAGGGTGATTTCCCCAGGGATACAAAATATGGTCCCCAAATACTGTATCTGGACAAAATGTTCACATAAAAGTGCAGAAATTCTCAGACATGAAAGAAATTCAGTTACAAAGCACCCAGAAATCCTTCCTGATTACCAAACCAGAAGATTAAATCTTGAGGACTCAAATTAAAGAACTTAGAACATAGAAATCCATACAGAGATTAGGGGTTTTCATGGACTCTATCTAAATATGTACATATTAAATTAAATATTATAGTAAATTATAGCCTCAGAATTAAATGTAAAAATTAAAAATCTCCAAAGTACAAAATTATAAATAATAAGTATTGGTGGTGTGGAAAGGGAGGTGGGAGAAAATGTGAAGGTATTAATGTCCTCAACTTTCATGACCTAAAACTGAAACTTGTAATTCAAAAAAGGGAAGTCCAATATCTTAATGTCTCTTATAATCTATTTTCTCAACATTTGAGATTCCCATTATAAAACATTATCTCTTATGTTTAAAACAATAAGAGCAACAACATTTATTTCAAATTCAACAAAGGTTCAGTTTTACTTTAGTTTCTCTTTCTAAGGATACATAAGACTAAATTAAAATTCAATATTTTTGTTTATAACAAACATAACCTTTGTAATGATATTTACTTTATACATCATTATATAAAGTTTTCTGTAATAATATTCAATTAATATCAGCAATGTTTAATTCTAATGGAATTTGAGATGATGGCCTTTGCCTTTTTAAAGACCTCCTCTGAATCACTTGAGCTCTTTATAATAAGCCAGTATGATTTTTAAACTGTAAAAACACAAAGTAATTTTCCTGCAAATACAAAGAAAAATGCCTTTCAATTGTCTTTTAGAACTAGAACCAATAACACTTTCCATCACACAAACCTCACTGGAAGCCAGACACAGTGGCACACGCCTGTAATCCTAGCACTTTGGGAGGCTGAGACAGGAGAACTTCAAGTTCAAAGCCAGCCTCAGCAATGGGGAGGCGCTAAGCAACTCAGTGAGACCCTGTCTCTACATAAAAAACAAAAAATAGAACTGAGGATGTGGCTCAGTGGTCGAGTACCCCTGAGTTCAATCCCCGGTACCAAAATAAACAAACAAACAAACAAACAAAAACCTCACTGGAGCTCCATACTCTGTTAATATTTAAATAGAGAACACATAATTTGCCTAAATTCATTCTTTTATTTGATCTGTGAATTTTTTTGCTTTCCCTATGGCTTTCTACATCTGTTAGGAGATAGAGCAAAATCACATCCCCAGAACAGACAGTAAAAATAAGACAATATGTCATTGTTTATTTTTTATTGATCTATCCTCTAAATCCTAAGATTGCTACAAGATGTTGAGAATAAAATGCAGTACCTAATTAATCATGATACTGAAAGCACAAAAGGTAGATTTAGGGACTTGTGTCATATGACTTCCTTTTTTAACACTATATCCTGAAGGCCCAGTAATATTAATTTTCAGTAATATTACTTTTAGCAAAAGAGAAAAAAAATAACCCACCTAACTCATTTCTCTTTTGGTCCTTTAGCCAGCACCAAGTTGGCTTGACCTTCATGATGATTTATATCACTGTGATGATGAACTAGATTTGAAAGTCTCATTTAAAATCTAAACATGCTATTTAAAATACAGGTTCTTTTTTGATTCATATTTTCAAAGAATAAATTTCACCACAAAGTTAAATGTTTTTTCTGGGCAATAACAGTTTCAAAAGTGGCCGTGTTCTGTGGTGCAGTTCTCCCTGTCTTTCCAAGCGATGGAAACCCAACTTCAGCCTTTCCTGGGAATGATCAAAGTCATGGACACTGGCAATGCTCGTCAGGAAACAAGAGCTGAGTATTTTTAGAGGCTTCACACAAGTCCAGTGTAAGAGGTGGGCCACAGAGTGCATTTCATTCATCTTGTAAACATACAGCTTTGAATGTCCATTCCTTTTCAACCTTCTCTCCAGTAAACTCACAATTAGGAAAAGTTCCTATTCAATATGCAAAAAAGTATTCTAAAGAAAGAAAAATAATTAAGTCTAAGGAAGGACAATATGATATCAATATATGGGGGCTGAGGTTGTGGTTCAGTGATAGATTGTCTGCCTACCATACTCTAGCCCTGGATTTGATCCTGCCATCACAAAACAAAACATACAAAAACCTAAATATTTTTTTAAAAAAGATTTTACATCCTAGCGTTTTTAGAATTGCAATTTATGTGCTCTTTTGATTTCTATTAATATTTTGGTTATTATGTGTATGGTTTTGACTAATTACATTAGTCTCATTTTGAAATGTCCTAATTACAAAAATTATCACATATATATTGATGTATATATAGAAGAGAGCAGAGTATGAACCCTAACTTTCCCATTTCTTACTGTGCTACATGATGTTGAACAGTTTCATAATCTCTTAGTTTTTATGTCTTCCTCTATAAAACTCAGATTGCATGTCCTGTTCTACCTATTGGAATTGTTTAAAAATAAATTAAATAAAACCATGCATGTGAAAACACTTCAAAAATTACAAAGCAATTTACACAAGTATTTATTTATAATGTATTTTACTAGACAGACTCTTCTGGTGATCATGGGTTTGTTTGAATAGAAACAGTAAAACATATCTAAGAATGATTAATTTTTTAAAAAATAAGGTCCTTAATTCATAATTTATAATCCCTGTAACATTTAGGGGAAAAATGAGACCATGTTTTATTTCTCTTAACCATCTGCATTTTACCATATCCTCATTAAGTGTTTTTTATGTTCTTAAATACACTCTCTGAAAATCTTTGTGTATACTTTTGTCTAATTAGATCAGTCCCTTTTATTTTGAAAAGTCCTAATTATTAGAAAATTCTTTCTTATATAAAATCATATAATGCCAAAATTTCCACTGCTATTCCAATTCTTCTTACTGATATTACTAAGAACAGATAGAATCCTTTTTTAACTTCTAAATTAATATATCCTATGCAGTATTCTCCATATCTTCCTCCCCTAACAACACTTATTGAGCTTCTTTCCTTTCTTCCCTTCACTGTTTCTCTATGATGCCATCAGTACATTCTTGCAACTCTACTGGAGAGGGCTCTTAGAAGTTTGCACCTGGTTTGCTCTGGACTTTTTCCCATGTACCCTCCCTTTCATTCATTTTGCTTTGTATCCTTTCATTGTAATGAATACTGTCCATGAGTACAACTATATGCTGAAGTCCTTTAGGTCTTCCTAGAAAGTCATTGAATCTGAGGGTAGTTGGACATAGCAATCAAAAAGCTTACCTGTCTCCCCATTTGCAAGTAATCAAATAGAACAATACATGAAATAATTCCATTCCATAACAGGTAATGATCTCAATATATGAATAAAACCCACTCTTCTTTGAAGTACATGAACTACCATAGCATCCATCTACCACTTACGTGACTGGTCTATAAATCTCCTTAACACCGATGAACTGAAGTTGTTCCATGATGTCTGGAATACTTGCACATCGGGTAAGATTAATTCTTGGGTAATAAAGAAGGTATGAGAGACACATTTCATTCCTGGTGCTCAAACCTCCCTGAAATGGGGATATTTTAATTAGAAAAATATATATTCCACCAATTTTGAGACATATAAAACAAAAGATACCAACATCATGCAAGATTATCTTCCAGTTCCGAAACATATCATCTTTCTACAGTTTTTCATTACTTTACATTCAATTTATTAAAGTGTGTATCCCCACGTAATCTATGGTTCATACATTTCACATTGCATGTATTCTGCTGCAAACCTGCTCTTTCAATCAATACTATGTTCTTCAGATAGATTTGTGTTAACATGTGTAGTGTTATTGAGCTGATTTTTATTACTATATGTTATTTCATTATATGGAATATGTAATAATGTATTTATTTATTCTCCTTTGGATCAGTATTTGAGCTACTCCTTTTTTGTTGTTGTTCCTGTGTTATTATATGTTACTATGAATATTGTACATATTTGTTTCCTGGAACACATTCTACCAATGTAACCCCAAGGCTAAATCTACATAGAAATGGAACTAGGCAGAGCATGTGCCAAGCTCCAACTTTACCAGGTACTGTTATGTTCTTCCTCAGTTATTTTACAAATAACTGTGAATAGCTGTGAATGAGTTATGTGGTTTTGACACACTGGAAATGCAACTTATGTGTTTATTTTTCCCTGGCCACCAGCAGGAGCACAGGCCAAGGCCTAGGACCACCTTCAGGGACCACCACAAGAGCCCAGTCAAGGTCATACCCAAGACTGCTAGCCACCAATCACAGGGGAACCCAGACCGAGGGGAAGGACCACCCCTGGGGAGCCCTGCAGGAGACTGGGCCTAAGTGAGGCCCGGGACCGCCCCTAGTTCCATGCCAGAGTTCCTGCCCACCAGCGGGAACACGGGCCAAGGCCTAGGACCACCTTCAGGGATCTCCAGGGGAGCCTAGCTAAGGTCAGTCCCAAGATTGCTACCCGCCAATCCTCCAACCCACAGGGGAACCCAGACCGAGGTGAAGGACTGCGTCCAGGGACCCCTGCGGCTGAGGCCCGGGATGCCCAGAGCCCCTGTCAATCCGGGGGAGCCCAGGCCCAGGGGTAGACCCACCACCTGGAATCCCTGAGGGAGTTCAGGCCAAGATCAGGCCTAGGACCGCTCTCACAGGTCTGTGGGAGAGCCCAGGCTCAGGACTGTCCTTGCACATAGTGTGGATCTACACTGTTGCTTCCTTCCTGTATCCATCTTGTAAACTGCAGCCATCCTCATAGTTCTTCCCATGTATTAGCTTCTACCTTGAGTCAACAGACAGCCTGGAGGCAGTGGCCTGCCACCAAAGCACTGCATCTCTGATCAATTAGCCCAAAGCCATTGTAAGTCCCACCCTTTTAGCCCCATCTCTGAAAGTATTTGCATCCATCTGGGGCCACTCCCACTGCCATCTTGAGTTACCTCCACTACCACCTTTAGTGGCAGTAGTGTCCATCAGAGGAGACCTGCTGGGGACTAGAGTGAACTCCAAGGTGAGATACAGGTAATCTATAGTGTCACTACAAGATTATAGGATAGAAACCATAATACCTCAGATCAGCATTGCAGGAAAGGAAGACATACAATCAACATGAAAAGACAAGGGAAGAAAGTGCCCCAAATAAACCTAGATACTACAACAATAGCATCCATTGACAGCACAGTTGATGAAATGTCAGAGAAAGAATTCAGAATGTACATAATTAAAATGATCTGCGAATTAAAGAATGACAAGCGAGCAAATACAGGCAAAAATTGATCACTCCAACAGAGATAAGAGAGCAAATAAAGGCAACCATCAATCACACCAACTAAGAGATAAGGGAGCAAATACAGACAGCAAAAGATTTACTTTAAGAAAAAACTAAGCTGGGCGTGGTGGCACAAGCCTGTAATCCCAGCACTTAGGGAGGCTGAGACAGGAGAATCGTGAGTTCAAAGCCAGCCTCAGCAATGGCGAGGCACTAAGCAACTCAGTGAGACTCTGTCTCTACATAAAACACAAAAATAGGGCTGGAGATGTGGCTCAGTGGTTGAGTGCCCCTGAGTTCAATCTCCAGTACCAAAAAAAAAAAAGAAAGAAAGAAAAGAAAAAGCTAGAGATTGTAAAAAAAAAAAAATCAGAAATTCTTGAAATGAAGGAAAAAATAAACCAGATAAAAAAACTCAAAAGCATCACCAGCAGACTAGATCACTTGGGAGATAGAACCTCAGATAATGAAGACAAAATATACAATCTTGAAAATAAAGTTGACCACACAGTGAAGATGGTAAGAAACCATGAACAAAACATACAAGAATTATGGCAAATGCACCTTTAAATATTGCCAATATGGCGGGTATAAAATACCTCATTCTTGCTTACATAGGCATGACCCTATGCTCAAAGAAAATTGAGCGTATTTTCATATGTGAATAACTTATTTGTGTTTTAGTTTCTGTGAATTTTTTTGTCTCTTCTCTGTTCTATTATATGCTTGTCTTCTGTTAGTGATTTATGGAATTTCTTTTATGTGCTACATATTAATACTTTGTTAAATCTATGTATTAAAAATATTTATTTTCAATTTTACAAATTGTCTTTTCATTTTATTAAGAGTATCTTTTGGTATTCAAATGCTTTAAGGCAGTTAAATTCATCAAACTTTTATTTATGGTTTGTGTCTTTACTTGTGTTAAGAAATTCTTAACTACTCAAAGGTAATTTAGATATATTCAAACATTTTTCTTTCAATTTTTGTTGGTTGGTTGGTTGGTACTGGCAGTTGTACTCAGGAACAATTTACTGCTGAGCTATATCCCCAGCCTTTTTTATTTTTCATGTTGAGAAAGGGTCTTGGCAAGTTGCTGAGGCTGGCCTTGAACTTGTGATCCTCTTGCTTCAGCCCCCTGAGTTGCTGAGGCATGCTTCTATATTCAGCATTCCAATGGTTTTAAAATTTTGCATTTAAATATTTAATCACACTGGAATTGATTTTTGTGTATTTTTTTTAAACTTTTTTTTTTTAGTTGTAGATGGACAAATGTCTTTCTTTTATTGCTTTGTATGTGGTGCTGAGGATCAAACCCAGGGCCTCACGCATGTGAGGAAAGCGCTCACCACTGAGCTATAATCCCAGCCCGATTTTTGTGTATTTTTTGAGATGAAGACCCATTTTACTTTTGTCTCAATTGTGCCAGTATCTGTTAAAGAAAATCCCATCCCCTCCCATGTATCTGAATGCTCTGTCCATCATAAACCAAATTTCCACACACAGGATTTGTAGGCCTAGTTTTGGAATCCCAATTATGTTCCACTGTTTTAACACTGAACCTAAACCACACTGTTAATCGCTATAGCTTTAAAATAACCTTCATAACTAGTAGCTGATTTCCCATCTTTGTTCTTTTTATCAGTCTTGCCTATTGCAAAATATTTGCTCTTTTAAGTAGATTTTAGAATAAACTATTTCCATGTACAAGCTAAAAATTAAAATATTTTTACAAAACTCCAAAAAGAAAAAAAATAGGAGAGGGTGAAGAAGGTGTCTAGGTGAAGATTTCTCAATTAGGATACCAAAATTATAAGCCATAAAAACATTCCAAATTATGTTTTACTGGAATTATATCAAATCCAACTTCATAAAATGAGTTGATGGGAGGCTTTCTGTCTTTTTGTGTTCTCTGGATGAGACTTAGCAAGGCATGAATTATCTCTTTCTTGAATGTTTAGCAAAACTACTCACTAACTCCATTGGGAGTAGATCTCTCTTTGAGTCAGGCTCTGAGATCCTGTGGTTTATTCTTCCCTTTGAAATCAGGATGTATCTAACTCCCTGCTCGAGTTGTCAGTTAATGATGCATGTCTCATATTTGACGAGGAAAAGCTAAAAGACTAAAGCATAGCTTTTCATGAAAGAGTCCATTAATTATACTGCAATTATTACTTTAGTATCAGTCATAATTCTGAAGTCTTGATAAAATACTAAAACACCTCTGATTTCACCTTTATAATGTGTCATGCTCAAGACTTTCTAGACTTTTCTTTCCAGATGGAAATGGTTTCTGCTTTTGTTCTAGGATCAAAGGTTGTTTCTTCAGCTTTCATAAATAAACTTTAATAATAATAAAACTCTTCTTACCCAAGTCATCCCGACTCTCTCCTTTGTGTTGTAGCGACATTCAGTAATTAGGTTATCTCCCTAAAACATAAAAGTAAAAGCTTTCAGGTTGAAGCTTTATGGTGTTTCATTTATCTAATACATTGTAGACCAACAATCACTATGTGCTGTATAAATGGATGCTTCGAGAAGTTTCATTCAGGAGAAGATCAGGCCAGATTCCACAGTATTCTAGCTCAATAATTTATGTGGGAACTGAAGAGTTATTTTGTACAGCTATTGAGAAACTATTAAGTGATATATGCATATTTAGTCCTTAGTAGAGATTAAATATATAAGGAAATGTTAGTCATATATACTAGCTATTGTGATTACTTATTCATTTATGTTATTTTCTTTAGTTATGTCTTTATCTTAGAACAGAATTTGTAATGATTTGTTGTTTTCATGATTTCCAACCTTTTGAACATTATAATACCCATGGAGAATGTTTTTATGGCTCCCATTCCAAAAAGTGGATGGAACAACCGTTCATGGAAGCAGAGGCTGCCATCTGAGGGCAGTGGCCCCTAGATTTTCTTTATCTGCCCTGCTACTCAGAGGACTCAGAGGTCAATATCCTACTCGTGCACACCGTTTAGGAAGTTCTGAGATACCATGATAAAACTGGTTGGATATACGGGATAATCCTTTAAAAAAGGGTAGGTCCCTCTTCCTCTTCGTAACTTTTTTCTGCTTTTCACCCTTTCCTTCACATCCTCTTGGGCTGTGCCTTCCCCTGGCAGTTCACCCCACCTAAAAATCCCCTATCCAGCATCATATAAAGAAGATGTTGATGTTACTGACTTTTGGGCTGGGGTTGGGGCTCAGTGGTAGAGCACTTGGCTAGCACATGGGAGGTACTGGGTTTGATCCTCAGCACCACATAAAATAAATTAATAAATAAAGGTATGTGTGCATCAACTAAAAAATTATTTAAAAAGGACCTGACTTTTAAGAATGGATTAAGGGTAGGAAATTGTGTGACTACTGAGGTTGATGGCTAAGGAATAAAACATCTGAGAAAATGAAGCATCATAAAATTAAAGGGATAAAAAGGTCTCACTGTTGTTAAGATGTGAGATTTTCTTCTATCCTTCCACCATCACCTCAATTATTGTTGCAAGCTGAGGTGCCCAGCAGGAGTGTAGTTAACCGTCTGAATAATAACTTTGTGCAATGAAAGAATTACCTTACATTATTTTTTTTTTACTGAAATGAAACTTCAAAAATTATATTTCCTATCCTTCAAGATAATATAAAGAAACATCCAATTTCATCATTATGAGAATTGCAACCCAAAGAATCACTAACTGGGAAATCAAGAAAAGTAAAAGGGTGGTCATGCTTAGTAATCAGATTTTCCCGAGTTTTGAGGGGTTTTTAGTTGTTTTTTTGATTGTTGTTTTCTGTGTTTTTTTTTAAATTAAGAATTTGAATGGCCCCTGAGAATAGTAATAAAAATGAGCTGCAAATTTGGAAAGCAGATCAAACACATTCCCTCTGAGTTATGCAATAGCCACAGTGGGTGGCTTTGAGGCTGTAGGAATATTGAGCAATTTATGTCACTGGTAGAAACTTTGCTACATCTCAGCAGATAAATGTCTCATGACTTTTAAAAGATTCAGTGGAAAAGAACAAAAACATGCATACTGGTAGGATTGTTTGTTCTTCCTTTAGATACTGAAACTCCTGGAAATTGAAGTCAAAGTCATCATCATAAGCGAGTAATTTCATTTCCTCCCCTTTGCGAAAATGACGCAGTCTGATGCCTCTGCCAGCCAGGTGAGCATGGAGGAGAACAGCAAACACGTGGATTCCACTTGGCTTTTCAGCTTCCAGAGCCTGGGAGGGGGGGACAGTGAGCCAGAACTGATGAGCCCAAACAAGTGCATGTTCAGACAGTGCATGTCAGACATACTTGGAGGGACAACTGAGAAGAAAAGCTAAGGCAATTCAAATAAATGATTGAGTTGCCAGGTATTTTGAATCTGGATTGTTCACTGTTCTCTTTGGAAAGCAAATTTGCCAGGAGACAAGAAAGGGAACCTACCAGACCACACCTAAATGTATCTTTCTTTCTGCTTCTTTTAGGAAGCAAAGAGGCAGTCAACACTCTTGGCAAAAAGATTCCAACATGTTACTAACCTGAAAATGGAAACTCTAGCAAAGAGGATTCCATGCCCCTCACTTTACCAAATAAGAAATTCAGAGTGGTCAGTAGAATGAAATGAACTTCCCATGGTTCTACATCTAGTAAATGATGCCATGGCAATCGAGTGGTGGTCTAAGTAGCTCAGAAGAGCATAATCTTTTCATTTCACCAATCTGCCATACTACCCACAACTGCAGTATCTTAGAGTTCGCAAAGACTATGATCCATGTCCAAACACTTCAAGAAAAAGAATTATAAGCAGAAATAATCATTATTATATTCATGGTTTTCTGTTATACAAAATGTATTTCTAAATTAGTTATTCTTGCTCTTTGGCAAAAGAAGTGAGGGAAACCAGAAAGCAGAAAAAGTGAAAATGAATTATGGAAAAATTAAGTGTGAATAAAAGGCAGAGAAAGGAAAAAGAGACTCTGCTAACAAAGGTGGAAATTGTGAAGATGACATAGTGTCTGATAAGAAACAAAGAGGTTAGAGTGGGAAGGAAAATACCATGCAATTATTTTTGCCTCCTAAATTCTACTCCTGTAAGCTTCAAGATTTAAAAAGGCAGTTGAAGGTCATGATGAAACAACAATCACAGTGTTACAAAGTGAAGACAAGAAAAGGATCCACAGTAAACAAGCAGGAATTCTTCACACCATAGTTGCTAAGAGCATCATTCAATATGTAGACAGCAGCTCACAGACATGGACACTGCATACCTCCTGTAGGCATTCCAGAGTACAGTGACCCTCAGATCGGAACTCAGGCATCCCTGGAGGGATGGTATGGAACAGGCTCACCCAGAGGCCAGCCTCGATCACCCCGGCATCGTATTTCCTTATATCCGTTGTATGAAATAACCTCAGCCCAGAACTATCTATTAAGCCTGGAACAAAAACACATCATTAAAAGTGAGCTGGAACTCTTAAAAGAAAGTTCTTATATTCTATTGAGATGGATTCACTCATTTTCTGTAAAATCTCACAAGGGAAAGGAATACAAGAAGAGATTTATGGAAGAGAGCAATCAGCTTCCTTATCAGAAATTAAAAAATGAGTCACCATATTGTCTGCAACCTTTGTAAACTCACAGGCAAGCTAGGGAGAGACATTTGAGTTACACAACTGATGTATTTCACAGTTACCTAACATGGAGACAGAGTGGAAATTCTATAGCTATTCATTAGAACACAGAATAACCTCCAAAAGTTATATTTCATATTGTTTTAAGATGAAGTTCAATAACATTTTCTTAGGGGTACAATTTCTCAGCCAAGAATCCATCTTCTAATAAACTACTAAAGATTAAATTTCTTTTTAGTTTGCCACCATTCTCTTACATTTTTTAAATCATTCAATCAACACACAGTTATTAGAATTATTATAGTTACTACTGTGAACAGTAAGTACTACATTAGGCATTGTAAAGATTAAAAAAACAAATAAGACACACTCTTTGCTATGACATAGTTATTATAAGCAGGGAGAATTTATAAATCTGTTCTACTAACTTTGAAATTAATCGACTTCCTTCCCAATAGCAATTAACACTGAGTCTGCACCTATAGCCTTGAGGAATTTATTTCTTCAAGCAAGAATCTGTAGACCACCCACTGCATACCCTTGGCAAAAAGATTCCAACATGTTACTAACCTGAAAATGGAAACTCTAGCAAAGAGGATTAGGCCACCAGTTAAATCTCTCAGAATGCCATGCACCTCCCTTTTCTATCAAGCGGCATATATCTAATTTTATATTAATTGGTACGCTCATCTTATTATTTGTTTCCCCTGGACTGTGATTTCTTTGTGGGTGGGGACATTGAGTTTTTCACTCACATCAGATCCTCTAACTCAGATTTATAGCATATTGGTGCTCAGTATTCAGAATAACTGCATAAATCAAAGCAAAATAATTACTAGAAATTGCTTCTGTTGACAATTTCATATTAAATCTATCAATTTTTTAGTTTTGGCATATTACATAAATAGATGAGAAATCAAATGCATGTCTTTACACTTATCTTTCTACTTCAATATCATATGACACAGTTGCACTGCATAAATAGTTCTCGAGTATATTTGGCTTGCCTGCCACCTAACAAAATGCTTAATATTTTTAATTTGATGGATAGTAGATTTTTCATATGGGTAGTTAAATAGAAAATGTTTTATAATATATTTGCAATTAATTTATATCACAAAGGATAAAGGCTATTATTGTATTTCCTAATAGGTGTTGGAAACATATTGGACATTTTTTTAAGATTAATTGCCATATGTACCCATTTGCCTGGTTGGTGCTGGTTAATGACAACTGTCCCAGGGTAATTATAAATAGTACCCTCTTTCACTCTAAAAAGGGTCCTATTTCGAATATCATATGTTAAGGTTGACTCTTTCTAATATTGGTTGCTATTTTGTTTCACTTCTGTTAAAGACAAGTTACACAACTTTTTTAAACTCATAGGTAAAATAATCTGAAGAATGAACTTACCTTTCTTATGGGTCGGATTATCATAATGGACTTCTAGAAGCACATACTGAGGATCTAATGGGGTGCCAAGGGATAATCCAATATGAGGTGGATAGGAAAAGCCCTAAATACGGAAAAATCCATGAGTCAGTGTGCTTTGAAAGTCCCATTCTCAAAGACACCATTATTCAATCACTGGTCAGATAAAATGACTTAAAGAAAGAATCCTTTCCTTTGAAAATAAAAATATTCCACTAATATCAAAAATGGTATGTAGAGCTTTACTTATAACTATTAGCATCACATATATGAGAGGGAAACAAGATCAGTTGGTTGTGTTACATCTCAGTAATTATTAATCCCACCTCTCCACCAATGGCCCAGGCAAAAATCACAGTCTCGCAGGTGAGGAAGGCATCAGGCATGTTGGGGTGGTAGCACTCATGGCCATAGTCCAGGACACTGTCATTGAAGCTGCTGCTGCACTGATAGAGCAGGATGTGGTGTACCAGGTTCTCATGGCCCCTCTGTATCACCGGCTCCACCTACACAAACACAAAGCAGAGTGGGGGATGCGATAGATGAAAACACCCTACGACATCCTACCATAAGCACAAAACCAGCACGGATGACAATTCGTTCTTCAAAGGAGTATTCTGACATCCTACCACAAGCACAAAACCAGCATGGATGACGATTCGTTCTTCAAAGGAATATTCTCAGGCGTGTGAAGGTTATGTGGTTCAAGTATAATCTGTTCCCGAGAGGATAATGATGATGGTGATAATTGAGGTAACAGCAGCAACAACAAAGATGAGTTGCCATTTACTCTGAGAATGGAAGGACCTTGCAAATCTGCTCTTTTTGTTTTAAATTCACTTCTCTTTCCTTTCACCCATTCTGCAGAGCTGCTGTTTCACAACTTGCTTACTCTCTCTTTCAGGTTCCACCTGCCATTGTTCCTCCTCGCTCTTCCTCTTCCCCCACCCCACATAGAAAAAAAGTAGGAATCAATAATAGATATTTTTATTTTAATGATAAAGAAAACATTCTAATAACAATTTATTATTAGAGGATTGGAGAGGAAAAAATCAAAACCACATTGTTAGCGACGTGCTCTTGCAACACTGCTTGAATTGAGAGAGGGAAACTAGAAATCGATTAAAATAAAATGGGCAAAGAAGCTGGCTTGGAGTTGTCACCATCAGCCATAGGGTTCTGTCAGTGAGAAGTCTTGGTATGCCCCTAGATTTCCAATAGTTTGGCTGTCTTAGAACTCATCAACATTTGTGCTGTTAGCCCTAACTATTCAAGTGCGACACTGAATTTTCAAACCTTCACTTGATTTCTATTTTAAACTTGCATATTTAGATAAAGTGTTTTAAACCATTTCTCCTAGAGTTTTGCATTTTTAATTTTTTTTCCATAGCTTTTCTCTTTTCTGTAAGAAAATCTAAGCAGCCAAAAAAGAAAAGGTAGGTAGCGGGTAGAAGTCTGAAATGAGCAGCCAGAAAATTTAGGTTTTAAAATTCTGTTTTGTTTTGTGTGAATCATACCATAAACTCACCCATACATTTTTTTTTACATCATATTCGTGGAAATAACATTGCACATGTATTTGTTTGTACTTGTCTTGTCTCTGAAAGATTATAAGCCCTGAAGCCAGAAATGATTTTCTGGCTTGTAAATGACAGTTATTGTTCAAGCACGGTTGCAAAATAAGCCATGATTGCACAGAAGTGTAACCTGGAATTTTTATTAGAATATAGCTTCCATATCTAGTTTGAGCTGTCTTGTGAGACTGGACTTATTTGGGTAGCTCAGTACTTCAAGGGAGACAGGGCACTGCTAATACATCAACAGCAAAATATTCAGACATATGTGATATTTTTGCTAAGTGCCTTATAAGTTTAGGAGGACTTGAAGGCTGTACTAATCTCTACAAGGCAGGTAGGTCCTGCAAAGGAGCCAATCAGGTTTCAGAGAGTTGGCTGCTGTAGGTCAGCCTCAGGGAGCTAGAGTCTTTTGTTGAGGCCTAGTGACAGGAGCTAAGAGTGTGGGTGATGCTGGTGGGTACGGAACTTCAAATAAACTGTTACAAAAATATTTTAAAAGAAAGTGGTTTTTTTGTGGTTGCTACTGTTATAAGAACTGTAACTAACATTGTTTCCAGGCTACCAATGCCTTCTTTTATTTCATACCTTCTATTTTGCCAGACACCACATTAATTATTGTATATATTTCACTTAACATTTATAATATATCTATAAGCTACATGTTATTAGCTTTCTTTTCTTACTGATGAGAAAACTGGGACTTGAAGAGATCAGGCAACAAACCAGAGTACCACATCTAGGAAATGGCAGATTGCTATTTGAAACCAGGCAGCTCCGACTGCAAGGTCTCTTGTAATTGCAACACAATTGCAGAAGCTGTGTTGGAGGGGCACCAAGGACCCCAGAAGCTGCTGCCAGTAGGAGGAAGGGTGAAAGCCTTCAATAAAGTAGGATAGCAGGCAACAGCTGTCATCAATGGGAGTGATGATACTACTAGTGAAGGCCAGGTGGCTGCCCACTGCAAGCCACTAGCGAGAACCACCAACACTGCCATCAGAGGATCAGCA
The DNA here is from genome assembly GCA_004024805.1 of Geosciurus inauris. Classification (NCBI taxonomy): domain Eukaryota; kingdom Metazoa; phylum Chordata; class Mammalia; order Rodentia; family Sciuridae; genus Geosciurus; species Geosciurus inauris. The sequence continues at coordinate 44,280 of PVHX01015703.1, forward strand.
CCGGTGTAGTAGCCGTATGCCGAGTGTCCGCTGGTCTCTCTGCCACCCCTTCCTGTGGCCTGTCAACGTGCTCTTCCCTAAAGAGGGCAGACCTCAAGGCCTCTGTTTGACACCTGGTGAGATCTTCAAGGAGAATTAAATTGTAATCTGACCTCCAAATGACAAACTGGGGGTAACACCTAGAAAATGAGGAATTCCTGAGAAAAGAACTACTTATAAAAGAACAAGGAAAACTTTCTGCAAACCTGGCTGCTGATTGTGGAAGAAGATAAAAAGGCTTGGAAGAAACAAGTCCTTGGCAAAATTGAGAGGATGTGAGAGATGAGACAAGGAAAGAAAAAGAAGTGCTCTCTTGATAGGCAAGGACAGGCTGGCACCTCTGGGTGATCTGTTAGCTATGGTGCACAGCAGAAGAACAGCCTTGGAACCAAAACACAGAGGAGAAAGAGAGGGGAAGAATTCGACCTGAAGGATTCTTTTAAAGACTTAGTCACTTCAGCACAGAACTTTGGGATACACTTGTGAGGTCTTAGTAAAACATAAAGGAAAGAAACAATATCATAAAGTTGCCAAAACAAGGACAAGACCACGATGGTTAACACTGACTGTAAAACCGAATCTGGAAAGTCAAGAGCTCTTACTATTTATACTGCTTTTTCCTGACCCCATCATCTGTTACCCTCTCTATTTAGGTCAAATGGGCATGAGACAGCCTCTGCAACACACAATGTCTTTTAACTATTCACTAAATGGAACATGAAGCCCACATCAATGAGGCAGGGTCATTAAGTTCACCTGCCTTTCAGTTTCCTGATTATCTCAACTCCAGTATTTTTCCTGCATCCCCTGTTAGCAACTAAATCCCACCCTCAAGCCCTTGATCCAGCCATATTTTCCCTCCCCTTAAGTTCTTTCTGACCCTCTTTCCTGATCTTTCAGCTTGTTCACATCTTTCCACTCAACCCACCATCTTCTCCTGGGAGGCCACCTGCGGGACTCACCCACTAGACCCCTCACACCTCCCTGCTGTGGATCATCCCTGCAATTTGCCCTTCTCAGTCTCTACTTAGAATATTGAAGGTATGCTTTATTTTTTTGCATCAATATACCTTTTTAATTTTAATGAATAGGACAGTTATGTCTATTATCCTCTTTACTAAGTATATATAGGTTCAACCTGTGAACAGCACTTAAAAAATATTTTGGATGCCCGATTAACCAGAGTCAATAAATGCATTGTTCTCAGTACTTATTCAAAAGGTTTTTCCACTTATATTTCTTTTTTATTGGTGAATTATAATTATAATAGGCTTCATGGTGATATATTCGTATACATACATAGCATAATTTGGTCTAGTTCATTTCCCTGTATCTCTCTTTACCTTCTCCTCCTCCCTCTCCCTAGCCCCTACTCTCTA
>PVHX01015704.1:0-45691 GCA_004024805.1 Geosciurus inauris
GAATATTTTTATTTTGTTTTTATGTGGTGCTGAGGATCGAACCCAGTGCCTCACGTGTACTAGGCGAGCATGCTACCACTGCGCCACAATCCCAGCCCCAATTGTCTTAATTTTTTGAAGAAAAGAAAAACCAATGTGACAAAAACTAATATTATTAACCTTTTGAAAATGTAAGATTTTGCTGAGTGTGGTAGCACACACCTATAATCCCAGCTACTCAGGAGGCTGAGTTAGGAGGTTGCCAATTTGAGGACAGCCTGGGCAACTTAGTGAAACCCTGTCTCAAAATAAAATAAAATGGTGCTGGGTGTGGTGGCATGTGGCACATGCATGTAATCCCAGCAGATCAGGAGGCTGAGGCAGGAGGATCGCAAGTTCAAAGCCAGTCTCAGTAAAGGTGAGGTACTAAGCAACTCAGTGAGACCCTATCTCTAAATAAAATACAAAATAGGGCTGGGGATGTGGCTCAGTGGTCAAGTGCCCCTGAGTTCAATCCCTGGTTCCCACCCCCAAAATTAATAAAATAATTTGAGGATGTAGCTCAGTGGTAGAATGCTTGCCTAGCCTATGTGAGGCATCCCCAGTACCCAAACCAAAATAACAACAACAAAAAACCCCGAATTTAGACTGCCTTTGTATGCTGTATTTTTTCATAGGATGCAATAGATCTCAAATTTCTATTGTGTTGAAATCCAGTGATTATGCTAGTATTGCTCAGTAACTTTCTTACATACTTTATTAAATTCATAATATTTCATTTCAGGAGGTTATCTACATATAAAGTAGCCATTAAGTTAAACTTACTGAGAATGCAGACTATGGTAAACCTGAATAATGAGTTAGGTAGAAAAAGAAATATTAAATAATTTCCACTTCTTCTTATTCAGTTGGAATTTTGTAGAAAATAAATCAATGAATTACTTTTTTTTTTGGTACCAGAGATTGAACTCAGGCGCACTTAACCACTGAGCCACATTCCCTGCCCTATTTTGTGTTTTATGTAGAGACAGGGTCTCACTGTCTCACTGGTGAGTTGCTTAGTGCCTTGCTGTTGCTGAGGCTGGCTTTGAACTCGTGATTCTCCTGTCTCAGCCTCCCGAAGTGCTGGGATTACAGTTGTGCACCACCACGCCCAGCTACTGTTAGGTTTTTAAAAGACAAGAGTGACATGCTTTATTTTTAAGGATTATTGTATTTTAAAACATACTGAAAACAATTTTAATGCAGTGTTAGGCATTTTTCCTGAAATGACTAGGTAGATTATAGTCTGTAGGTCAGCAAGATTTTCATGTAAAGGGTTTGATAAATATTTTAGGTTTTGCAAGTCATATAACTGCTGTTGCAACTACTCAACTCTACCACTGTAGCAGGAAACCAGGCATGTAAACAAAAGAGCTTGGTTGTGTTGCAATAAAGCTTTATTTGCAAAAACAGTCAACAGGCTCGATTTGGTCTAGGGATAATATTTTCCCAACTCTTGGCATTAATGAAACAAGATTCACCATGATTAATAATTAAGAGAGCTCAACGACAGGTACATATAAGACATATTTGACATTTTCTGTAATAAATTTTCTATAATAAAAAGGTATATATATGACATATTTGACATTTTCTGTAATAAATTTTCTATAATAAAAAGTTGAATGAAAAAGAAAATATAAAATATAAAATTTGGATAAGGCATAAAGAAAAAAATGGATAACTAGATTGTGATAAAATCACTAACATTTAATATACACGTTTTAGTAGTTTAATGATCCAATATTCTGGCTGTTTTCCTTTTATATTATCTACCTGATTATTTTTAAAAATGCATTGAATTGGAATATTTGTATTTATCCTTCAAGAAGCTTTTTTCAATGTACTAAATTTGGGTATACTTAAGTGCCAAGAGATGATAAAACATTTTATTTTTAAAAGTCAACACAGAACATAAAAGATACCTTTCATGTTAGATTCTAGGAGCTTCAGTTGCAATGCTGTTGAAAACTGTTTGTGGTTCAAGGTATTCCTGCTCCAATCCAATGGCCATGATAGATAATGTATTTAAAAATATCATGCAGCTTCAAAAAAGGACACACGTGTGTTCAATAAGATAAACTTCTCTGTAAGCCAGCAAAAGACAAGACTGTGAAGAAAATGGACCTGCTGGACTTAGGGTGGAACAGCAGACAGAGGCAATTTACGAGTAGAGAATCAAAGTGTCCCAGATGAGATGGAGAGGAGAGACAGGTTCACTGTCTAAAGTAGGAGCTGGGCTGGTGACCCTTGCTTATCCCTATCCCACCATAAGGAAGCTTCTAATAGCTGCTGACAACTCTTGCTTGGCACTCTGGCTTCACGGAAAGCTTTAAGCTTCAGGAGGCAAAGAGGACAGAACAATCTGGCAGTCAATATCCCAAGATACCTGTGAGGATGTGATAAGTCAGTGGCTCATATCCTTCTTCCTTCCTTGTACCCATGTTCTTTACCACTGGAACTTTTGACATTCTTCCCTCAAAAGGTGGTACACTTTTTTTCCCTTTGACTTTGGCTCTAGCCATTGGACATGCTTTGGGGAATGGAATGTTCACAGGTGTAATGAAAACAGGGACTTCAAAATATACTTATCTAATGGGTTTTGCCACCTAGTACTTCTGTCACCACAGCGAGAAAGTTTTCTCCATGGTGGTTGCAGCCTTGAGGCCCAGAATGAATCTGTAGAGCAGAACTGCTCTCCCCGACTATAGACCTGGCAACTGGATCCACCCTGCACACTCTCTGTGGCCACTGATACCCTGAGTGATTTAACCCAGCAGCCTCTAGGTCTTGCTTCCTCCACGCTCTTCCTCTCACTGCTCCAGGTACATAGCTTCCTTCCTCTCCCTGAAACTCTTACCTCAAGGTCTTTCCGTGGGCACACTCCCCTCCAGGTGTCTGCCCAGCTAGGTCCGTCTCATCATTCACAAGTCAACACAATTACCCCCTTCTCAGAGTCCCAGTCTGCCCTGTGCCACAGATTGAGCATGTGCAGCAGAACTGCCCTACGTAGGCCTGTGATGTACAGCAAAGCTGCTACAGTGACTGTGGCCTGCAATTGCCCTAGCTGACCTGCAGACCCAGCAGAGAATTAAAAGCTTATTAACAAAATGAGAGCTTACAGGCTAGAGATTTTGTGATTGTTTGTTATGTATCAACAGCAAATTGATATAGAAATTAGTACCTAATACTGGGACACTGCTGTAACTAGAACCTAAATTACATAGTATTAGCTCAGACGGCAGGTGATGAATGGTGAGAAAACTATTATAGAAACTGAAAAACAGCCACCTGTATTTGTAAAACCACTGCCTGTGGTAACATGGAAGATAGTAGGACAGTTTCTAAGTATGTGTTGCTGGTATGAGCTAGTTTATTTATTTTTTCTATTTGATAAGATACTATAAGAGACAAATTCAGAAAAAAATACCACCAAAATGCAAGCAGAATTTAGAGGAATTTGGAGAGAAGAACTTATTAAGTTGGAAAACAAAACTCTTCATCATCTCCAGCCATAAAGTAACTCAAATTCAGCCTGGGAGAAAAAAAATTAAGGGCATGGCTAAAATATTCTTTATTAAGACAGCTGAAAGAATTAAGGTGGTGCTTGGCAGATCATCTCAGCAAGACAAAGGCATATTCAGAAGGGCTAAGGGTAGGGTCCCTCAGAAGCCTCAGTGGTAGTTCCTAATAAAAGTAAATATAGAGGTATATCTCCAAAGAATTGTGGATATAGTTTTGTCAAATAGAGGTCACTGAAATTCATAGAAAAGATGTTTTTGAGAGATGTGTTAAACACACCACCAGCTGGGACTAAAAGGGATTGTGACCGTTTAAGATATACTAAGACATACAGATCAACTTTTATACTCAGGAAGTAGTTGACAAAGTTTTTCAGCACCCAGAAGGGCATATTCTGTAATGCCCTCTTCAGGACCAAGGAGGATGTCAGAAATGTTAGGAACTTCTGGAAGGTGAAACTAAGAGCAGTGGAGAACAAGGGACTGATAACCTATTCCCAGGGCATGGAACCAGGGTTTAATCTTGGAAAATTTCTTACTCTCAGAATGGCAGGAGCTGGGAACACTTTCCCCACGGTATTTCAGAGCAAGTCAATCTAATGTCTTCTGATGTTCCCCCTTTCATTTGACTAGGAGTATTAACTGAAGTATCCTATCCTTGCTCTATGATTTCATGTTAAGTAAGGCACATACACACACAGAACTAGTTCACTGGTTTCCAGATGGAGAATAACCACATTCAAATATGTTGCATACTGTGTGACCCTGGATTTTGATCCTGATGCCATGACTGGATGAGGCTTTTGGGATCTTGGGATTAGTGAGGGTTTGTTTTGCTATTGGACAAATATAAATAATTATAGCAGAGAGGACAGGTGGATGGTTGATTTGATTCTTGACCTCAGTTCTTTACAATTCCTCATGTATACCCCTTTGCCTTGTACCTTTGAAGTTACTCCCACAAAAGGAAAATATACTTACTGGCTTCTTCTTCTTCTTCTTCTTCTTTTTTTTTTTTTTAATACTTTTTAGTTATACATGGACACGGTGTCTTTATTTTGTTTGTTTATTTTTATGTGGTGCTGAGGATCGAACTCAGTGCCTCACATGTGCGAGGCAAGTGCTCTGCCACTGAGCCACAACCTCAGCCCCTTCTTCTTTTTTTTTTTGGTACCAGGGATTGAATGCAGGGGTACTTGACCTCTGAGTCAGATCCCCAGCCCTATTTTGTGTTTTATTTAGAGAAAGGGTCTCACTGAGTTGCTTAGCACCTTTCTGTTGCTGAGGCTGGCTGTGAACTTGCGATTCTCCTGTCTCAACCTCCCAAAGTGCTGAGATTACAGGCGTGTGCCACCACACCTGGCTCCGGCTTCTTATCTTGGTAAAAAAGAGTTAAAAAGTTAGAACATATCAACTGAAATTAGAAACTCAATGGTCATTCTAGACTGCACACAGTCTTAAGAAAGAATTACTACATTGGAAGGCATTACTGAGGAAGAAATCCAGAAGGCAACAGAAAGAGATTTTTAGAAAATAAGAATGGGAGAATAAGTTACACAGAAGACAGATCGAGAGGCTCCAATGTCTAAGAGAACTTCTAAAAGAAAAGAGGAAATTACAAAGTAGCAATATTTGAAGAGATTGGGGGCAGAAAACTTCCCAAAATTGAAGGATAAATAACCCCTCTGAGTAAAAATACACTCTGTACTTAATAGGATAAAATATAAATTCACATCTAGACACATGGAGTAAAACTTCAGAGTGTAAAAAAAAAAGATATAAATGGTAAAGTTACCAAAGAGAAAAAATTATAAAAGAATAAAAATTAGACTAATATCATATTTCTAATGGGAAAAAATGACAGAACACAATGGACTAAGAGCTTCAAGTTGCTGAGGGAAAATAACTCTGAATGTAGAATTCCTAAAGCTATTGTTAAGGAGTGAAAGTGAAGTAAAGGCACTTATAGACAAAAAGAAAACAAGATGAAACAAAACCAAAACCTCAAACACATACCACTAAATAACCACTAAAGGCTGCAAGGAGAAAAGTCAATCCGAGAGAAAAAAGTTAGATGCAAAAAACAATGAAAATTTTATAGTGTGTGAATTATATCTCAATAAAGTTATTTTTAAAAAGAAATGATGGTAAGCATAAAATATGTTGGCATACTTGAGTATTGATTTTGAAAATATTTTTATAATAAAAGTAGATACTAAATTTGTAGACAACTGTTGGGCATAGTGGTATACTCCTGTAATTCCAGCAACTTGGAAGGCTGAGGCAGGAAGATCCCAAGTTTGAAGGCAACCTTGGCAACATAGTGAGACAGCAAGTTAGTGAGGCATGCCCCAAAATTAAAAATGAAAAGATCTGGCGATATAGCTCAGTGGTAAAGCACCCCTTGGTTCAATCCTCAGTACCAAAATAAATGAATAAGTTAATTAATTAATTAAGTTTGTAGGCAATAAAAGGGAAGACAGGAATTCATTAATGGGTAAATAAAATGAAGTGATATCCTTTTTCTGTTTTAAGGAAGGTAAAAATACTGAGCAACTTTAGACTTACACAAACATATAGATAAACAGAAATTTAAGGGTGTCTACTAAGGAAGAGAAATACAATTTATAACTTCCAAACAAGGAGAATGTAAGAGGTGTGAGGGTTATAAAAAAATCTTAACAACTTGGCAGAAGACCAGAACTAAAGATGAAAATGTAAATAAGACTAATAAGAACACATAAAATGATAAAAATAAATACAAAAGCTCCAATAAATGTAAATGGACTAAACTGACCTACTGAATGTGAGACTATATCAAATTTCACATATACAAAACAAAATCCAGCTTCATGTTACTAATATGTAAGAGAGAAATCCAGGTAAAATGTCACAGAAAATTTAAAAGAAAGGGAAAAAGACACTCTATAGAGTTCTGCCTCTGGAAATGGTAGAGAAGATTTCATCAAACTAAGTCTCCTCCAACAATTATAAACTCGGGGCAACACATGAAAAAAACCTATCTGAAGGTATATGAGAATTGACAAAAAGTAGGCAGAAACTGAGCTGAGTAAGCATTAAATCACAGAGGGTGAGACTCACATTTATAAAACTTCTGCCTGAGTATAGGGATGCCAGAACTCAAGCAGACAAGAGCAGTCTTAATGGACTGAGGTGTCAATGGGCAGAGTTTGGGGGTATCCAAGCAACTTGAAAGCAAAGAATGATCCTCAGGACAGAGTCACAAAACAGGGAGTCCTCAGATCTCACAGATCTCCATGTTTTGGCTGATTCTGACTGTGCATGTGCAGGGGCATCTACAGTGCGTGTAGAAAACAACATCTGGACAGCTGAAAATTCAGACAGAAATTTTAGTTGCTTCCCACTGCAAAAGAGAGTCAGAAATATGGTTCTAGACAAGTTAAGTGTCTGCTAGAACAAAAACGAACACTCTTCAGAAGGTAATAGAATCCAGTGCCTACAACGATTTAGTCCCAATATCTTGTAAATGATAAAACAGTACTAAACAAGTCAATGTTTACAGCAGTTTTGTTCCCAAATTGGAAACCCAAATATCTATCAGCAGAAGAATGAAAACAAATTGAGGCTCACTCTGACAATGGAATACTCAACTCAGCCATGAGAAGGAATGAACCACTGATACAATGGCAATCTCAAATCTCATAAATCTTAAGCTAAGTGAAAGCAGATAAACACAAAAAAGTATATAATGTGTGGTTCAATTTATGTGATGTTCTAGAAAAGGCAAAAGGACATGAGGGAACTTGCTGCTTCATTGGAAAGGATCTATATCTTCAAGGGGTGTAGTTGTCAAGAACTGTGAAGGGTCTAAGATTTTATCCCACTTACAAGATAACAAATTGGTCTGCTAATGCCTCAAGGATGCTGGTAGAACACATAGAACTCTTGTATCAAAGACAAAGGACTTTATTATGCACAGTACAGTAGGAAGCATGAGTTTCAGGTTTGTACACATTCCTCTTGTACCCTCAGTATTATAGGTGTGATGAAGAGGAGCTCAGATGGATGTTGTGCACATAGCACGTTTGTGTCAGAACTGCAGAATGCCAAACTTAGGGAACCCAAATCATTTATAAAGGGAAGTAATTCTGCTAACCTTTTGCCCTGGAAGGATACATTATATTTATAATTCTGGATAGTAAACAAACCTGCCTTTTGCTCCAGAAAGAGACACTGTCTTTCAGGATTGTTCACAACATAAACATCCTTAAAAAGACAGCCAGTGCTTCTACTTGGAAGACAAGCAGAAATACAGAGACCCATGAAATAGTGCTTACATGAGTATATGATATGGTGCACTATACCACAATTTTTGTGTACAAAATTCCTTCAAATATATAAAAAACATTAAGTGTGAACAGATTAAGGATGATGGTAAAAGGATTATTTTGTTTTGATGAATCCTTTAAAATTGACAGGTTTGGGAGGAGCCAGCTTGTCTTATTCAAAGTAATTGCTGACACCCCCCCCCCACGCACATTATTTTTCAAAGTATGTTATAATTAAACTAAGCTACATAAAGCACATAAAGCAAGGACACTACCTTTTATTCTTCCTCTTTTCTCTATTGTGTCCTCAACACTCTGTAGTTAGGTGCTCAATATTTGATGTGGAATGAATCTGTACCACCAAGGTAAAAAAGGAACCAACACTTTCACCCTAAAGTCACTGCATTATCCTCCTTGCTGCCTATAATCCTTTTCTCTTGCTTTCACCTTCTGTCGCTTATCCTTTTCTCACCTTTTCCTTCCTCCTCACTGTCTGGAGAGGTCATACAGTGGAATGATCTCCTCCTAACATGCTCTCCTTTTAGGATATAGATTATAGTACTTTGTTCTTAAAAAAAAAAAAAAACAGAATAGTGGTTGAATTAAACAGCAAGTGAATTGAATGGAGGCTATCAGTCATATTCCCTGAGTGTAAATCCCAGCTCTATTACTTAACTTGCTTTATGTCCTGGAGAAGTCATTTCTCTATGCTTCATGGTATAATTTCATAGAATTATTTACATAGTTAAATGGAAGAATATTTTACAATGCTCAAAATAGTAACAAAGTAAGAGTAGTAAGTGTTATTTATTATTTAAAATCAAGATTTGCATGTGGACTGTAAATTAGGCACTAATAGGATTGCACAAAACAACAAAATCATAAAACTAAAATAAATGTTGAATTTTTAAAAATGAGCCTAATGAGATCTCAGTTTCAAAAGATGGCATCTAAACAAATGCTTGTACATCTACAGAGAATATAGACTTGTTTTCAGAATCTCTACAGTAGAAGACATATAGGAATCCTTCATGTTGTAGTACAAATGGATAAAAATTCATTTTGTGACTTTAATGTGTGAGGTGCATAGCTGGGTTTGAGGTTATAGAAATAAAACACAGTCTTTGCTGACAAAAATCTTATAATCTAGTAGGAAAAATAGTGTACCTTTTTAAGATTAAAAAAAAAACGATATGTTTACCAAGGGAAAATGTATAATAGTGAAAAAAAAATCCATATGGCTTTTTAAAAATTCATTATTACTTAAAAATATTATAAGCTATTTCCATGCTTGCTTTCACTAAATAACAGTAAGCATTATTCCCAGGCTATCCCATAATTTTGGAAGGAACTGTTATTACATAATATTCAGAGAGAGAGAGAGACAGAGAGACAGAGAGTGTGTGTGTGTGTGTGAAAGAGAGAGACAGAGAGAGAGAGTTTCTGTGATCTTCATTATAGCCATTGATGTTCAGTATAGATTGAGTATGAACTTTAAGATGACTTGTATCTGAAGCCCAGCTTCGCCATTTGCTAGCTGTGTGACCTTGGGAAAAAAGTTACTTTATTTTTACCTCAGCTTCTTGTTTGAAAAATAGTACTTACAGACTAGGCCTGTCATTCAGTGTTAGAGCACTTGCCTACCATGTTTGAGGCCCCTGGGTTTGGTCCCTAGCACCACAAAAATAAATACATAATTAACAAGCAAAATAAAATAAAATGTTACTTACCTCATAAGGTTTTAAGATGTATATAAAGAAATGATCAGTGCCTGACAAAAAATCAGTAAGGGCTCAATACATGTAGCTATCTATGAAGCGGTGGTTGCTTTCCTATTTTATAGCAGCCATGTAGTTGGGGGTGAAGGTTAGATACTAACTCTTTTCAACAATCAGGTTAATCCTATCCTTCCAGCTAGTGACATTCAAGTAAACTATGCATAAACAATCCATGACATCTGTATGATCCCAAGAATGGACAAGTAATCAATCTAGGCAAACAGAACTTATTGTGGTTCTATCATATTTTATTAATGTTTTCTTTCTTAATGAGAATGGTTTTTTCATCAAAGGATAAAAATTACTTGACAATGGTGAATTATTCTTTGAACAAATTTGTACTTTGTAATAATTTGTTTATATTTGTTTGCATCTATATTCATAGGTGAAAAATAATCTATAGGTTTGATTTTAATTGCTTTTTGAAGTTTTAGAGTCAGAATAACAATTACACAAAATGAAATGTATATACTCACCTTTTCTGCTATAGGAAAAAATATGCTATGTTATATTCTTATATTAATATAATAAATGCTTCTCAAAACTTTGAAAGAATGATAAAGTGATATGGATTCATCTAAGGAAACACAATTACTACCTGAATTTTTTCTTTGATTGTTGACCTGTTTGGATTTTCTAATTTTTGAGTGAATACTCTAAACTTTTATATTGAACATTTCATAACAGATGTTTAAATAGATATTTGAAAATAGCATTTATAATAATGTCTATATTTTTCATTACCTTGAGTATTTAATTCTGATTTTTAAAACAATACAGTTGCCAAGAGATGCCTATTTATTGTTTTCAAATTAATTTGTCTTATTTTTGTCATGTTACTTTTGTTTCTTCCGTTGTATGTTTTAATTGATTCATTTTCCTCCCAAATAAAGTTAGCGATGTGGCTTTCAGCCATTTTAAACACATCATCTCTTCAGTCTTTTGCTACTTTGTTCTAACAATTCTATTGAATTTTTTTTCCTTAACAAAAAGCTGTTTAGAAGAGGGTTTTAAAAATTATTTTCCCGGTGAATGTGATTTTTTAAAAAAAATTTATTACCTTGGGAGTCAAAGAGCAAGTCTTGCACAACTTCTGTCCTTTAGAAGGCAATACAGGGCAATTATCAAGCTCCAAGCTTTGCTTTTGGCTCTTCTAAAGTCCTTTCAGATGCTGAAGTGATGTCTGGCAGATGGGCACCAAATGTTAGACCCATTTCATTCCTCTAGGAAATCCAAGGAGGTTAATAGGCTTTAGGCTGAGGATAGACGATAGGGTAAGAGATGTCCTTGAAAGACCAGGGTACTTAACAAAGATGCTGAAAAAACACATTTAAGGTGGGTTTTTGTTGTTTTGTTTTTTTATCCTGCTATAAATACTGTAAATCATCTGACATGCAAAAGCTAAAACATATTTCTGAGTAACACATGCTGCCATTATCATTCAAAACATTGATTTGTAAACTATTCCATTTGAGAAAAGGTTTTTATCTTCTTTTTCTACACACACCAAATTTTGTTTTTTTATCACTATACTTTTTTCATTTTTAAGGGTAATTTCTTTCCCCTATTTCATTTCTGTTAATGACAGTTCACAGAACATGCTAAGCTCTCCATTACAATTCCTAACTATTTTAAAGGCTTTTGTATTTCTGTTTTAATCCTGTATTATTCTGCATATAAGTGTTAGGGGTCTGTTGTCTTTGCTACTGATTATTCTATCAGTGAGTATAGTTCCCTTTCTTTCTCTCTCAAATTGTACTCAGAGATACTTTTTGTTAGGCATGCATGACAAACCTTGATTTACAGATGTCTCTTAGAAGAAGTAAATCATTCCATTTTGTTTTTAGAATTTAAACAATTTACACAGTTTTGGTGTTGTGTTTTTTTCTTCTGACTTTTATCAAGGATACAATTTTATTTTTGTATTTTTGAAGGATTTGAATAGGAAACATTGTTATTAATTTTATCATTAATCACCTTAGATTTCAAAGAATTCTTAATCTTACATTTAATTATCAAAGTAAAAACCAGAATGTTTTAATTTTCTTTATAGAAAACAAGTATTTTTATCCCTTACCTCAACCCCTGACTCCAAAGAAGAAACTGACATTTCTTTTCAGCCTTCATTAATTTATCCTGGGCCTTCATTAAATTATCCTAATTTATCCATTTAAAAATTTTGCAACAGATAAATCATATGATAAGCCTCTTGTTTTAAAAACTCGATTTACAACAGAACTGCAGTATCCTAATAGTTTCTCTGGCTTCAATACTCACCAGTTGGTCTTTCCCTCCTCATTCTTCTATTCTTAATTTGGACTCACTTTGGTAGTATGTTGATTATATTCAAGTAATTTTTTCCAGAAGAGACAAATAAGTAGTAACACTGTATATTGCAGGATGCCTTTCTGTTACCTTCAGTTTGGATGAGTAGAGAAATGCTACAAAAACCCTTGTAGATACTGTTCCATTCCAGTTGGCATTTAAAATGTGTAGCAGAGGTTCTTTGGACTGGTTCTTAACCGATAATTTGTTTAGTTGTCTTCACTGGGGATACCTATTATTCAAAGGATAAACCTCTAATCAGTCTTTTTACCCATACCTTTTCTCTTACTATAGTCATCTGAGGATGATTTTCAAGTTTATCTTCCACTATTCTTACCTAAGTTTCTCTGATTGATATGAATTGTTTTCCTATTTGAAGTTTTCATTGGTAATTTTGTGGATCACTGAGCAAGGAGGGTTATAGATGTTTGTGTTTACACCACTAATCACAGTGAATCTTATTTAGATGGGAAAACAGATCCAAAAAAGTTGATGTGGGTACCATATATGAAACTTGCTCTTGGGGAACATAAGGTTAATAATATCAATAAAATATAGAAGACATGATTCTTATATTATAAATAACTGAAAACTATTAAGTAGAAGCTCGCTATTCCAGGAACATTGCTAATTTTTCAGGATGGTATAAAGTAGATCTACTTACTTTTTTTTTTAACGTGTAAAATAGTTCCTTTGAATTACCATAGTAAAATAAGACCAGGTTGGGTGAAAGTAATACATTTCAATACCCAACATAGGATCCTTGCTGCCTGTGATTCCTAGGTTTATGGTAAAAGTGGTAGGAAATGACCATTGTTAGGAATTTCTAGTGAACAAATTAAGCCATGACAGTACTTAATGGTAGCTACACCCTGGTAGGAATTTCTGATTACAAAACAAAGGTAGCTACTCTCTCTTAGTAATTTTTTTTTTTTTACATCATGGGTTCATCTTCTTATTGCCAAAGCAGGTCACCCTGCCCAGTGCTCTCAGAATCTACTACAGATTATTCCTAAAGTCAGTTTTATAAGCAACAAATTGTGATCTTCTCTACCTCCCCTCAAATGCCACACTGGTACTTATTACTTAAGTTACTAAAGTACTAATGTGTAAGATGAAGTAAGTCCTTTGTGCCAATGGATTAATAACATAAGAATGCAAAAACTATCTTCTAGGACCCAAACTCAACACAACAGGCACAGTTTGCTGAGAAAAAGAGGGAAATAACTTATGTATTTTTATGTATCACATCTTCCAGTCTATTAGTCATGGACTGCAAGGTGGATGACTTTAATTCTTTTTATATCATTAAAAAGAAACAAAAAATAACAGAGCAAGCAGCCTTAAAAACTCTGTGCTAATGAATGCTATGACCTATGCAGTGCTAAAGCTGGAAAATGACATTAATATGAATAAGAAAATCATTTAGTTACAACAAAATTTACCCATAATGAAGGAATGCAGATTCAAAAGAGTTCTGTGAGTAAGCACTTTTGGGTATCCTACTGTGCTCAATATTATTTTCCAATTTCTGTGGAAAATAGTACTTGCCTTATAAGTTTCTGAGTTTTATGTGTGTGTGTGTGTGTGTGTGTGTATAAATATAAATATAAATAATTTGGACTGGGATATGGCTCAGTGATAGAGTGCTTGCCTAGCATGTATGAGACCCTGGGTTCAGTTCCCAGCACCACCAAAAAAAAAAAAAAAAATCAAATACAAATAATTTTCCTAAAATAGTCTTCTGACACCTTCCTGCTGCCACTTCTGCATTTGTATGGCCAGATAGGATATTTCTGTTTGCAGGTTAGCTAGCTCACATAGACTTTGACATCTAGATACTGGTTTAAATTCATATATGACAATCATAGAACTAATTTTTTCTTTAATAACCACCCAAATGAAGTTTCACATGGTCTGGTAGATTTCTCAAAGCATAGCAGAGGTACATTTTCTGAGGACAAGTGTTTTCTTGTCCTCAGGAGAAAATGCAGCTCCATGTATTGGCTTAATTTGAAGGATGATTATTGTAATGAATGAACTGCAACTTCATATTTTAACTAAGTATTTCTATATGATCCCCTGGCAATATCATACCTTCAGTTCCCAAGATCCATGTGCTCTTGAGTTACTGTTTCTAGAAAAGGAAATAATGCAATCCATTTATTAGAATTCAGATATCAAAACAAGAACTCCTTAGCTAAAAAGAATGACATTTCTGTTTTCCCTCTTCACTAAAATCATAAATAGAAACATCTAATAGAAATAATGCCTGTGGGCTGGGGTTGTGGCTCAGTGGCAGAGCACTTGCCTAGCATGTGTGAGGCACTGGGTTCGATTCTCAGCACCACATATAAATACATGAGTAAAATAATGGCCTATCAATGTCTAAAAAAAAAGAAATAATGCCTGTGTGTACCTATACCTCCTGGTAAAAAGGTTATTTAAGCAGAAAGATTAGTAGAATAGAGGGAAAGGAACAAAGGGTGGGAGGAAGACGGGAAGGACAAGTTCTAGGGCCTGAATTAGAAGAAATTATGTTTCATGCTTTTATAATTATGTCAAAATGAATTCTACTGTCATGTATGACTAAAAAGAATATAAAATTTAAAAAATGAAAGAGAGAATAATAAAGGAAGGGGATTGTGGGGGTGGGAGGTAAGAGAATATGGAAGTAATGGGGAAGGATGTCTACCAAATTCTCCTATATACATGTGTGATTATGCCAAAATGATTTCTGCTTTTATATAAACTATAATGGAATAACAAAAAGCTATTTGTTCAGCAAAGTAGCTGGTTATAAAATCAATACCCATAAATCAAATGTGTTCCTATACATCAGTGACAAATATTGAGAGAGAAATTAGGAAAACTACTCCATTCATAAATAGCTTCAAAAAAATAAAATACTTGGAAATAAATCTAACAAAAAAGGTAAAAGATCTCTACAATGAAAATTACAGAACACTAAAGAAATAAATTGAAGAAGACTTTAGAAGATGGAAAGACCTCTCATGCTCCTAGACCTCTCATGCTCCTATGTCAAAATGACCATAGTACCAAAAGCATTATATAGATTTAATGCAGTTAAAATTAAAATTCCAATGACATTCTTCATAGAACTAGAAAAAAATCATGAAATTCATTTGGAAAAATAAAAACCCAGAATAGCCAAAGCAATCTTTAGCAAGAAGACTGAAGCAGGAGGCATCACAATACCAGACCTTAAATTATACTACAGAGCCATAGTAACAAAAATGGTCTGGTATTGGCACCAAAACAGACATGTAGACCAATGGTACAGAATAGAAGACAAAGAGACAAACCCACATAAGTACAGCTATCTCATACTATACAAAGGTGCCAAAACATTCACTGGAGAAAATATAGCCTATTCAATAAATGGTACTAGGAAAATTGGAAATCCACATGTAACAAAATGAAATTAAACCTCTATCTCTCACCCTGCATAAAACTCAACTTGAAGTGGATCAAAGACATAGGTACTAGACCAGAGATCCTATGCCAAATAGAAGAAAAAGTAGGCCCAAATCTTCATTATGTCAGCTTAGGATCTGACTTCCTTAATAAGATTCCTAAAGTACAAGAAGTAAAATCCAGAATCAATAAATAGAATGGATTCAAACTGAAAAGCTTCTTCTCAGCAAAGGAAACAATAATGTGAAGAGAGAACCTATAGAATGGGAGAAAATCTTTACCACATGCACCTCAGAGAAAGCATTAATCTCCAGGATATATAAAGAACTCAAAAAACTTAACACCAAAAAACCCCCCAAATAACTAAATCAATAAATGCGCTAAGGAACTGAACAGACACTTCACAGAAGAAGAAATACAGTTGATCAACAAATATATGAAAAAATGTTCAACATTGTTAGCAATTTTTGATGCAAATTAAAACTACTCTAAAATTTCATCTCACCCCAGTCAGAATGGCAATGATCAAGAATATAAACAACAGGGGCTGGGGTTATGGCTCAGTGGTAGTGTGCTCGTCTAGCATGCGTGAGGCACTGGGTTCGATCCTCAGCACCACATGTAAATAAAATAAAGATATTCTGTCCACCTACAACTAAAAATAAATATTAAAAAAAAAAGAATATAAACAACAATAAATGTTGGCAAGGATGTGGGGAAAAAGATACGCTTATACTTTGCCGGTGGGACTGCAAATTGGTACAACCATTATGGAAAGTGGTATGGAGATTCCTCAGGAAACTTGGAATGGAACCACCATTTGACCCAGCTATCCCACTTCTTGGTTTATATCCAAAGGACATAAAATAAGCATATTGTGGTGACGCTGCCACATCAATCTTTATTCACAATAGCTAAATTATGGAACCAAACCAGGTGCCCTTCAACAGGTGAATTGATAAAACACACACACACACACACACACACACACACAATGGAATATTAGCCTTAAAGAAGAATGAAATTATGGCATTTGCCAGTAAATGGATGGAGCTGGACAATATCATGCTAAGCAAAATAAGCCAATCCCCAAAAAACCAAAAACTGAATGTTTTCTCTGATATGTGGATGTTAATTCACAATGCGGAGGGGATAGCGAAGAAGAATAGAGTTACTTTATTAGTAACTTTATTAGATAGAGTTACTTTAGATTAGGTAGAGTGGAGTGAAGGGAGGGGAGGGGGTAGGGGGTAGGAAGGATAGTAGAATGAATCAGACATTATTACACTATGTGGACATATGACTACACAACCAGTGTAATTCCACACAGTGCACAACCAGAAGAATGAGAAGTTATACTCCATTATATATGATGTATCAAAGTGCATTCTACTGTCATATATAACTAATTAAAACAAATAAAAAATTAAAAAGCTATTTAAATCTTTCATTTTTCTTGTCCTAATTTTTCTGTATTTATCAGGGTAAAGTTATTGAAAGTTAAAATGCACCTATAAACTAGTAGAACTTTTGGGTATACCAAAAAACATTCACTTTGCCAGATGGTTCACTTTAAGATTATAATAATAACATACATATAGATGTATTTCTGTATCCTCTTAATTATTCTACCTTTCGAATTTTTTACATTGATAATTACACTTCTTTCATGCTCCTTTGTCATTTAAAAAGAACATGTACAAACATACTTCTACAATCTTTGGTGATAACCTATTTACATAATTTAGTTAAAAATAAATGTAAATAAAAACTAAAATTAGGTAGAAACTTTGAATGTCATAAAGCAAATAATTACTATATTTTGCAAACACCAAAAAATATTTATTAACATGAAAAAACCAGCTTATTTTGTTATTTGTAAGACTACTTAGGTTTTTCAATTCTTAATGCAATTCATATTTACTGATATTAAATTGAGGAAAATGCTGATACTTAATTCTAAAAGATGTCTAAAGTAGAAAGACTTGGAAACAAATTTTCAGTGTCTTTCTTTTACAACAGTCCAACCACATGTACTCTCTTTAGGCCAATATAATGAAAAGTGAATGCCAATGGCTACCCTATCAGGATCACTTAGGGGGCTTATTGAAAACTACCTCAAAACTGCAGGATCAGCATACCTGTATTCTAAACAAACACTCAAGGTGATTCTGAAGGACACCAAATATTTTAAGAACCATTGCTTCAGGCAATACAAATCCCATGATTTCACACTCAGTGCCTTAAACGCTGCACTTCATTGTTTTTGAATGACTACGTTTAATACCACCTAGTGGTAAAATTTTGTTTAGGGATTCACTAATACAGAGTAGAATCCCAATTAAAATACTATAGAACAAAACTCAGAGAAAGCTAAAATCTTAGAGAAATAACTTCTTTGGTATTATAATGAACTTTTTATCTACAATATGAAACCTGTGGAATTAATAATAGCAAATATTTTCTATATATATGTGACCATGAAAATGTCTTTTTGGTATTTAAGGAACATAGTTTGGGACATCATACTCTAGAAGCTGAGAATCTGACAGCTACTTTTGGTACCTGTAATCTACCATACAAGACTTGAACTTGAATTTACAAGAAAGCTTTGATCAGGATTTATTTTAAATATCATTTACTATTTTAATGACATACTTGTAAGAGGTATATACCTATATTGTTTATCATTTTTAAAAGTTTTCAAATAAATATGTAATAAAACCCCACTATGTGGCAGTTTTAATAACTGAGCAACTATTCACATTATGTTTTTATATCCAAAATCCATCTGCGAAGTAAACATTTAGGTAAAAACGTAAGCACTAGATTACAAATTGCTATTAGGTTCTAGAATTTTCTTATTTTAAGAAAAACACAACATTCTGGCTTTTAAAGTTTTAGGTATCAACTGTAAGAGAAAAGTAGGAGTTAGGCTAAATGAGAGGATTAAGATGAGTGCACACTTAAACTAAAGTAAGCACTGTTCATTGAGGTATGCCACTGAGAAAAACTAAACAGAAGGTTGAATTGAAAAAACAAAAAGGATTTCGTAGATAGAGGGGTATTACATAAATCTCTTTAGAATATATATGAATGACTTAAAGAAATAAACCTATTGAGGGACCCTACTGATACAACTGTTTGTTGGGACTGTGTGCCTGACCTTAAATGCAAGAAAGGAGAAACTAGATCCAAACAACCTGGGGAGCAGGAACTTATACAATAGCTACCATGTGAAAGACTCAACTTCTGTGTGGCCCAGAAGGAACTATAAAGACTAATCAGTGAAAATTGCAGGGAATGAGATTTATTCCAAATATAAGAATTAACCAAAGATGGAATAGACTCAGGGAAGAAGTAGAGAGCTCCCTCTCAGTAACTATAAATGTTATTTTTACAGTTTAGATTAACCATCTGGACAGGAATATTTTTGAGGGAATTCATGCATTGAGTGGTAAAGCTATATAACCTGTAAGGCATAATTTAATTTCAATCTGTGAAAACTGAACTATGCATGCAGTAAATGAGTTTGGGAGGAATAAATCTATCTGTTGGTAATGAATCCTCAACTCTCCTCACTTATATTTTTCATTTCTAAAGAGAGCTTTTGCTTTCATTTTAAAATATGCCCTCTGGCTCACAGACAGACTCTTGGTTAAATTCTTGTTCAATTAAGTTTTGCTTAGGAAGATAAGACTGGAAATTTTCTTATCTAAACTTACTAAAATTACTGATTCAAAAAAAGGGATTCTAATTTTTCACTGGAGAAATGTCCAAGTATGAAATACTCTATTATACTCACTGAATTTAATCTTTCATTGTTTTTAGTTTAACTCAGAATACAGGAGGCATGAGGGGATAATTAAGTGATGCTTTAGCAAATGCATATAATTTATAATAACTTTTTTTAAAGGTGCCAAATTATTGATTGAAATATACCTTTTTGATACATTATCATTTACTTCAAGGGCAGATAAAACTTTGTCTTGGATTTTCAAAATATAAGCAAAGTAACATCCTAATTTTTATTTTTAATTTCAAAATCACTGTATTTATTATCATAGGCTGTTTTGAAAACTGCTAACATGTTATATTTTTGAAGTGATCATATTTCTGTATTTATAAAGGGAAGAATGTCCACCCCCACCTCCTGCAGCTACTGACATTGATTTAAACTATCAACAATAACTTTAAATTTTTAAATAATTGTTGCTTTATAATCTTAAAATTTTCAAGTTTTAATATAATTGCAAAGATACAGTATAAAAATATTTCTAATGCTGCCTTTTTACTCTTGTATTTATAGTAAAAGTAAGCAGTTTAATCTGCATGTGTAGACTGAGGAGCAACTACCATATTTTATTGAATCTAAGATGCAACTGACTGAAAGAAGCACCTTTATTTTATGTTTCATTATGAAAGAAGTTAGTATAACTGTATGCCAACTACACTATGGCACACATTTGATATCAAGATGTTTCCATCTCCAATGTGTTAAAATATTTCTAAAAATTAATGAAATATGTTATTTTGTCAAATTCTAAACACTGTCTATTAAATTTTTTTATCCCTGTCTTTCACATAAATAAGTCATGATATAGTTAAGCAAAGAAAACTTTATTTCTGCTACACATAACAACGTATTGCTCTAAAAGAACTTTATTTCTGCTACACATAACAACATATTGCTCTAAGAAACAACTACCATATTAGTTTTAGCATTAAGGTATGGATTCAAAAATACATGTCAGCAATCCCTGCTTCCCAAACAAAATAATGTTGTGCAGACTATCAGGTATATGAAAAAAAAAGCTGTCAACTGTCCACAGGGAGTGCGTCCAGTCACATTTTCAGTCAGTCAGCTGAGGATTATGTCATTATTTAGTCTTTGTTCTGTAGAAAGAACACAACACAAGTATGAAAATCATCACATGAAAGAAAAGAGCTGTTTCATATAGTATTCCTAAAATGTTAGGAACTGTTCTTTTATTTCAATATAACCAATGTTATCTGTTTACTCATAGATGCCCCCAAAATAAACAAAACCAAACTTACTCAGAAGGATGGTGTAAGCAGGTATTAAATTTCTAGAGGGAAAATGCTATGAATTAATATAAATGCAGATGCTCTGAAATAGTAAAATTTCTATTTCCTCAAGCAGAAGGAGAAATATATATGTACATCAGACCCATCTCAACTATTTTCAACAGATATTCTTAGATGACTTTCTTCTATTTCATAGGTGTGGCTCAATTAATTCCAGGCTTATTCCTCAAAGGAAATAACTTTCATAAACTATGTGTCTGTCCTCTTGAAATTAAAGAAACAAAATACACCATCCTTTCCCTGAAAACTTGAATTACAATTGTAAAATTTGGGAAAGTCTATCACACTTATTGAGCCTTAACATACGATTATTCATTTAATTTTTTATTTTTCTTGAGACAGGATCTCAGTATGTTGCCTGGCTGGCCTCAAACTCTTGAGCTCAAGCAATCCTTCTGCTTCAGTCCAAGTAGTTGGAAATGGTTGTGCCACCATGCCTAGCCAATATATTTACTGGCCAAAAAAGAAGAGAATCTCATTACAGAATCCTTGGTAAACAGAAGATGCAGAGCAAAAAATAAGTAAAAAGCCATGCTGCAATTGGAAGACATTCAAATTGTAGCTAATTTTATCCTACCAAAAAACTATTTTCAACTAATCTGACCCTACTTTATCCTTGCCTTGAATATATGTAACAGTTCAGTAAAGGAAAAAAAAATGATAGATTTATATTTTTATGACTAGCCATGCTAAAGAATGTGTAAGTTCTTCAATGTAGGAAACTGGATGAATGTAAATTACTTTTAATGGGAAAGATGTGGTATTAAAAAACTTAGTTTTCACAGTAGCAGATGGCCATGAGATACTTTGACACCATTAAACTTTTAGTTCTTGATCATTTAGATGCCATTATTTTGCCTGAGATAACATCTTAAAAGTTTCTCAGAAGTCATACGTGGGAATATTTTGTTTTTGTTTTTGTGGTGCTGGGGATCAAACCCAGGACATAATGCATCCGAGGCAACCACTCTACCACTGAGCTACATCCTCAGTCCTTAATTTTTTTAAAACAAACTATCTTTTTTTTTTTTGGATGTTGATGGACCTTTATTTTATCCATTTATTTATATGTGGTGCTGAGAATCAAACCCAGTGCCTCACATATACTAGGCAAGCACTCACTACTGAGCCACAACTGCAGCCCCTCATTTTCTTTCAGTAACTCTAAGAAAGAACTGGGTCTTGGAAAGGTAAAGAGACCTGCCTAATCATCAGAAGTATCAAAGCTGGAATTCTATCCCAAATGTTTTGATTTTAATTTTAAGTCCAGTATTCTCTTTAAAATGTAAATAATCATTAGGAAAGGCTCAACCACAAGAGTAATTTCTATATTTTTCCTTAGTAGGAAGTTGGTATTATAATCCTTTTTAAGGACAAAGATTTGTTGAACAAAAGCAAGAATTGTTAAATATATATTGAAATATTCACAGACAGGAATAAACACAACTTTTTTTTTTTAATTTTTTTTAGTTGTAGATGGACACATTTTCTTTATTTTATTTATTTTTATGTGGTGCTGAGGATCGAACCCAGTGCCTCACGCATGCGAGGCAGGCGCTCTACCACTGAGCCACAATCCCAGCCCTAAACACAACTTTTGCAAACTATTTTAGAGGACAGCTTGCCTAAACAGAATTGTTTTTAACATTTTACTTAAAAACTGAAAAAATGGCTAATTTGTTTTCAGTGGCAAATTAATATCCCTAGGGTTAAATTGCTATATGGTATAATAAGAGTTGGTTTTGTCATTAAATAAAATATTTAAAAACATGTAAAAAGTAGAATTATTAATAATGGGCGCAGTTGGCACTTGCTATTGCCCAATGCCTTCTGTGAAGGAGGAACAAATAACTGCTGGATTTACTCTGTGAAAGCAAGGTCATCAGCAGTTAAGTCCTGTGAATTGTTCTGATACTTGTTAGCTCACATAATTGGTTGGAAAGAAAACCTGTAGCTGCAGAATAGATTCATCAGACCTGTAGTAGATTTGGGAGGCTGATGTGTGTGGGAGTGAGGAAACCTAGTGTGCTCTGAAATTCATTTTAATTCATTTATAGAATTAAAAAGTCTAACATTAAGGAAAATCTCCCCAAAGCAAGGAGATATAGCCTGTCACAGAAAAGGAAACTGAAGTCTGATTTTTGAAAACTGATAAGTAGGAAAAGCAATACACAGGGCTGTTCAGTATTTATAACAAATCAGAATTTTTGGCAAATGGTCAGAGTTTTAAAAAAATACATACATGCACACGAGAATATTTTCTGAATATGTACTTTTAATGTGAAAAATCATAAAAGTCCAGAAAACACCAATATTTAGCTTTCAAACGATCCTAAAAAGGTATGTTATTCAAAAATGTCACTAATGAAATGCTTTCATTAGTGACAAATCAAAACATTCTTTATAAAGACTGTTAAAAATTACCTCAATCCATAATTCAGGACATCAATTCTTAAAGTTAAAAATATCTAGAAATATTTCAACTTTAAGGTTTATCTAAGTATACAGGTAAAAAAGAAAATCCAAGTCTTAGAATATAAGATATTCACAATTAAAAAACAAATATTTAATTTTCTAAACTGAAGTCTGATTTTATTTTATAAAAGAGCAAAAACATTCTTCCAGTAAACATCAAAAGCTGTTTTTTAAAGTTAAAATATTTTAAGATTAAAAAGTATGTTGCAAAAAAAACTTGGCTTTACAAAGAGAGCTTTAAGTCAGAGCTTTTAATTAGCTTCTAAATCTCTAAAAAGAAATGTCAATAATTCAAGTACTTATATAGAGTCTTCTTGCTATACTATTTAGCTAGTATGTTTTAAAATTCAGATTAGGAAGTGCTTACCTCAAGGATCAGTAAGTTCTTTGCCTTTTGTTAGATTCTTCTCTTGGGGAATCCGCAAGCATAACTTTAAGCCTGACCCCATTTAGAATCTTTCCATGTAAAGTAGCAATGGCATCATTAGCGCTTATTCTATCTGCATACTTGGCATAGCCCACATTTTTTCCTGACACAAGGTAAACTTCGATCAGGTTACCAAAACGACTGAAACAAAGTAAAAAAAATCAACTGAAACAGATCAAGACTGCTACTTAGTTCTAAAATCTGGACTCCATTGTTTTTTGTTTTTTTGGTACCAGGGATGGAACCCAGGGGCTCTTAACTACCAAGCCACATTCCCAGCCCCTTTATATATATATATATATATATATATTTTATTAGAGAAGGTTCTTGCTGAGTTGCTTAGGGCCCCGCTAAATTGCTGAGTCTGGGTTTGAACTTACAATCTTCCTGCCTCAGCCTCCCCAGTTACTGGGATTATAGGCATGTACCATTGCACCTGGCTGGACTCCATTCTTGACTCATTTTTCACTCTTTTCCTATGTTCAACATCCAATTCATGCCAATTTCAAGACTTAAGTATCTCTTCACTCAGTTAATGTCTCTTCTTTTCACTTGGGTCTCTTTCCTTATACAAATCATCCTTATCTTTTCCTTAGATTACTGTAATGCCTTCTTTTCTAGTTTCCTTGTTCTGTGGCCTATCACTCTTCATTCTCCACCCTATTTTCTGTTTCTTTAGAAAACAAAATATGATCATTTACTCCCTAAAAATCTACTCAGTAGCTCATTCCCCACTGCCTCCAAAGTGAGGACAAACTTCTCAAATAACTTTCAACATGGTCCTTGGCTTCCTTAGTTTTGTGTTCCCTTATAATCTCTCAAAGTCTGTATACTAATCACCTCCTTTCACACTCTTTCTGGCAGGAAAAAATCATCGGTATCCTCAGCTTCCTCCTATGGCAAAATTATTTTTAACTTACACTTCTCAGAGTTTCCAAGGTAGGTGCCCCTCCCATGGATTTCACATATTCCTTACCACAGCATCATCTCACTCACTAGATTGTCATTCCCTATTTGTCTGTTTCCTACATGACATTAGTTCTAAGAGGACAAGGACTACAATCTCTTGTTAACATAATATAGTAATATAATGTTTTGTTTACATAACTATCTCTAGCATGTAACACAGTGACTGCCTGGCACTGAGGATTGATTCAAGGAAAAATAATAAAACAAAACAAAACAAAACAACTAAATGAATCGGTTAAACTCAGTTAAACAAAGGTCAAAATACTTGAACCACATGCCTGATATCTTAGGCAGATCTTTAACAAGATTCCTATTTATCTGACCAATTCACTAACATTCCTGTAAGGCAAACAAGAAAGTGACCAAAAATGAAAAGCTCACATAGGAGTTATATTAAAAACACAAAAATAAATAAGAACCCTCCACTCTTTAACACTTAACTATTCTTTCCTACAAGTGGCTGTTTACTCAATGTGGTTATACAATCTTTAGGATCCAACAGAGCACTGACAAAATGGAAGATGCTTAGTAAATACCGTTCAGTTGAATTATAACTATAAAGGAAAGGCTACATAAAAAGAATTTTTAATGGACAAGTCTACATAGATGTATCTTCTATCAGGAGACAAAGGATTTGTCCATTCTACGCATGCAGCTTATCAAATCAATACTACATGCTTTAAACAAAATAACAGGAAGTTCTGTGTGGAAACTTAGAATGTGTGAGTGGCATAGAAGAGAAGGAAATGATTATACATTGAAAAAGATGATTCAAATAAGGAGTTTTTAAAACCACAGAACAAATCATCTCTTCCTGGTAGGAACTGGATAAAGGAAGTTTCAAGATTGAGAGAATGCTTAGATTGCTAGTTCAAATAAATGCTACTAAAAAAAAAAAGTAACTTTGTAGAATTGTAATCTTACCAGAATATATCTTCTAACACATCTAAAGGTAAAGGATGAGGATTAAACACGATAAAAAGTCTTTCTTTCACAGGAGTTTCAGGAGGGGCTTTTTTTTTGCATGATGGAAGTATAACATCTGTCTGGATTTGAGGCAACTGGGATCCAGAACTTCCTCCAAATTGCTGTTGAAGAATTAAGTACAAAACAAGAAAAAAGAAAACTGCACTTCAGGGATTTTTAGTCAAAATATAAAGACATGTGAATCATGGCCCTTACACGGTTTTCTACTATAGCAATGAAAAATTTCTTACTTGGGTAATAAACAAAGGTAATATTTATTTTATACTCTGTTGATTGTATTATACTCTGTTGACTGTATTATAAAGGTTAAAATTCTTACCTACTTACCAGAAATTGCTGTTGACTTGGGTTATTCCACACCATTGATGCAAGCTGTGCAGCTACCATCTGTGTTGCCATTTTTCTAAGGAGACTGGAGACAATAACTGGTAATTTACAGAAAACTGGAAATATTCAGTCTCTTAACAGTAACTTGCTTTGTGTGACTTCCTCACTTGAGAGGTCAACTGTTTCCTATTTTATTCTTCAAGTCAATAATCATGTACACCCAGGGCTTGGCTCCAGATACTCCCGGAATGGTACTTACTCTGTTGCATTACTCCCATCATCAATGAAGGAAACACCTATCCGGTTTCCAGGAGGGTACTGAAATCCATGTAACTTGTACTTTGCATAAATAGCTGATGCTACATTAAAGTACTGAACCACTCCATGGCCTACAGTAGAGAATATACAGAAATGAAAAAGAAAGCAGATTTAGTCACTGAGTCCCATATTACAATGCATCTTGAAGGTCAAACAATATAAAACCCTAATTATCACACAACAGAATTAAATTTATCAAAAACCAAAATATATGTGTGTGCAACAGCCATATATTCCTAAAAATTGAAGCATAAATCAGATTTTGGCAAAAGTATGACCATGGTATTTTAAGGAAAATGGAATATTATTAGCATTATATTCTGTCTAATAAATTTAATTTGAGGATACTGGTTTTGCTTACATGATATCGATGTAGCTAAAACCTTAAATTTTTATTCTTTGAAATTAAAAAATTTTCCCTGTCATACTGAGTAGCAAATGCAAAGAGAAGTGGTATATGAAAAGAATATATACTTAAAAGAATTTGTACTTAATTCTGCTGCAGTGGGAGAGAGAAAAAGTGATACGTATGAAAAATAAAAAGTAGGTACCAAGAGGGTCTCAGATCCAAAGTCATCTATTTCACAGTCCTTCGAAAGCTTTAAGCTAATCAAATTAAAAGGGTGATGCTGAGCAAAGGGCCAATTTTATACTGTGGTCCTTAAATGGAGAGCCCAGCTTGACACAACCAAAAGGTTTTCATGATGTATTTACAATATAACCTGCTTTGGAGAAAAACACAGTTATTGTTTTATGTTCCCCTTTTAAGGCCAAACATCAAATATTTTAATGAAATTAAACACAGAAATGAAATGACCACATAAAATTCATTCAAGTAGGATTCTAACTATATAATGACATCTTTATTAATGAAAAGGTGCTCCAGTGACATGTATTTTTCTGACACAACCAACCAGAGAAATAATATAGAAGGTACATGGAAAAATTCACTTCAACATACTAGATAAATGGCAGTGGATGTGTGGGACACATATACACAAATAGAATAACATATAAATGTAATAACAGATGGTGCCAGAAAACACAATATGTGTGCCTACAGGTCTTAGAACAAAAAAATGATAGCACATGTGTAGGTTGAAGTTAAAGAGGGCCTGAGGTAGGTTTAGATGGACAGCTGTGCAAAAAGACCAGTGCTGGGTACTGCTGGGTATGTAGGGGTGTCTGTGGAAGGGTGGGAGCACTTTAGTCCTGTCAGCTCATAAGCCCACACTGATTCCCCTGCTTCCCTTCAATACTCATGTAACTCTAAAAGGACTAAATTATTAACCTATGGCACTGGAAGAGATGCCAAATATGATTTTTTTTGTACCATTCCTTGTTTCTAATTCTTTGAAAATCAAACAAATCTTAAATTTACTGAATGCCCATTATGTGACAGGACTTGCATCAGGTATTTTACACATATCATTACTAATTCTGACCAAACTCTAGCAAAGAAGGTATTAATAATCCCATTTTATACATGAGAAACGGAGAGGCTCAAAAAGGATAAGCAATTCACGAAGTCTTAAAGCTAGTGCCACTGCTGGGATTTACAGATGAGTTTTGTGCCAAATGGAATGCCAGACTTTTTCCATTATGCATTACAATGCCTCCTTTAACAGAAAGCCTTAATAAAAATCAAAAGCTTCACCTAGATCCCTTCAATAAATGAATAAAGAAACTATGGGGGGCTGGGATTGTAGCTCAGTGGTAGAGCGCTTGCCTTGCATGCGTGAGGCCCTGGGTTCGATCCTCAGCACCACGTACAAAGCAATAAAATAAAGACATTGTGTCCATCTACAACTAAAAAAATATTTAAAAAAAAAAAAGAAACTATGGTATATATACATAATGGAATATTATTCAGCATTAAAAGATAATAAAATTATGGCATTTGCAGGTAAATGGAAGGAGTGGGAGAATATCAAGCTAAGTGAAGTAAGCCAATCCCAAAAAAACCAAAGGCCAAAAGCATCCACTGATAAGTGGATGCTGATCCATAATGGGGAGGGGGCATGGGAAGAATGGAGAAACTTTGGTCAAAGAGGAGGGAGAGGAGGGGAGAGGACATGGGGGCAGATGGTGGAATGAGATGGACAACAATCCCTAGGTACATGTATGACTGCACATATGGTGTAACTCTATATTGTGTACAACCAGAGAAATGAAAAATTGTGCTCCATTTGTGTACAATGAATCAAAACACATTCTCCTGTCAGGTATACCTAATTAGAATAAATTATAAAAATATTTAACATTTTAAAAAAAGCTTAACAGAAAGATGGGTTAAGTTAACTCTAGATAATGGGTCTGATCAATTAATTAGTTAACACGTTAAATAGCTCATATTAAAGTCTTGCTTCTGTTGAGAATTAGAAAAACTAGAGAAACAGTACGTAAAATGTTTCAATTTGGAAAAGTTTTGTTTAGGTGCATAAAGCTTAAGAAAAAGAGACTTAGGGATGAAAGAGGAAGAACCTGAGAGTTTTTTAACTTTGCCTAGCATTAATCAAAAGAGTACAAACAGGTATTTTTGTTGTGCTACTAGAAATAGAGAATGCTCTATTTTCTGGGAGTTAAAGTATTTTTTTTAAGTGAATGATGTTGTATAAAACAGATTCCTACAGGTTTGTTTATTAAAGTATCACTGGGTTTTACAGTTCAAAGTAGAGAAAAAGGAAACATAAAAATCCCATCACACAAATAGTATCTGACATAAACAGTATGGGTAAATACCATTAAAAAACAAAAACAAAAACAAAGTGTATATAAGAACACAGACATTATTTTACCATAATTTGAATAAGGATCTCGTTGGACTTCACAATACTCCAATCCTGGTACTATATCAAAAATGCTGAAAAGCTGTTCTTCAGTGAAAGGAACCCTGGATACAACTGACAGGCGTTTTGAGATAGCTTCTTGGCCTCTGTTGTCATTCTTGTCAAAACTTGAAAATTCGGGTTGTTGTTCTCCAAAATTTTAAAAAGAAAAACAAATCCTTAAACTT
The DNA here is from genome assembly GCA_004024805.1 of Geosciurus inauris. Lineage (NCBI taxonomy): Eukaryota > Metazoa > Chordata > Mammalia > Rodentia > Sciuridae > Geosciurus > Geosciurus inauris. The sequence continues at coordinate 29,022 of PVHX01015704.1, forward strand.
TTATACACTCAAAAATTCATGTAACATTTTTTGCCCTAGAAAATAAAAAGTCCATTGCATAGGCACTGTTTTTTGGTCACCAGCACTACCAGAAAAGACCAATGACAACAAAACAGACAACACTCCCCATTCCCCTATCTTCTATGCAGAAATACAATCAGAAATGAATAGTTTAATTTCACAGGAATACATTTGGTATATAAAAATTGAAAAATATGGCAAATATTTTACCTGAAATTTTGTGGCAAATAACAACTACAGACCTTATTTTGATCACTCATTTTTCCCTTTTATTAGTTTCTACTTTTGTCACTTTTCTCCTTTCTGTAACCCTAATTTTAAGGCAGCAGTAGTTTTTGAAACAAAATTTTCAGACTCATATTAAGGGGATATCTGTATATATCTTTTATACTTTTTGATCAGTTATATAAAGGCAGACTCATAAAAGTGATATTGAGATAGTTTAATATGTAGATAATGCATAAAAAACCACATAGAGTTATGTAATTGGAAATGAGTTAAACAACATAAGTATTAAAGACATTAGAAATCATGCCCAATATTTTAGGAAAAAAAATACCTTTAAGATTTTTATTCCCTAGATGAGATTTACAGACTGCTGATAAAAGCATTCTTTTTAAAACTCAAATTAGATTTCATATACCACATATGCTATTAAATAAAGGTAGTCCACTTACCAAATGGAAACATATTTATTCTAGGTTCATGTCCCAAAGCCTCTTGCCTCATATTACTATAATAATCTTGTTCTGAGGATTCAGATGCTTTATTTTTAGGTTCAGCCAAGATTGCTCTAAAACCTGAAAAAAGAAAATCATTAATTTCAAATTACAGAGCAAATTTAACATATGGCAAATATACTTGGTTGTTAATGCCTGATACCTTTATCAAAAAAAATTGTACAAAGCAAAATGGTCCATCAGACCCATTTCTTTGTTTTCTAGAAGACAGCAAACAATAAAGAAGATCAGTAAGAACCCCAGATTACGGATCAATGTAGACATAAAATATCAGGAATTCTATTGGGCTGAGGCTGTAGCTCTGTGGCAAGAACTTGCCTAGCACACGTGAGGCACTAGGTTCAAACCCTAGCACAACATAAAAATAGAAATAAAGGCATGCTGTCCATCTATAATGACTGAAATAAACAAATTTTTTTTTAAAAAGATCAGCAATTCTAGGCTGTACCTTCCAATCATCCCTATCATAGATGACATCTTTGTTCATTTGCCCAGGATCCTCAACGTCAAGACTTCAAATAGGATAAAACCAACCAGTTTGAAGTCTTTCTCTGAAAAACTATTCTTAATACTGTAGTTAGGTCAACTGTTCTAAAAGCTTTATTATTTTTGAACAATTTACAAGAGCATCCTTACATAGACTAAGCTTGAACTCTTCATAACCTCCTCATATGGTTCCAAGGTACCTAGTTAAATTTGTCTCCTACTTTCTTAGCAGGAATACTGTACTTTACAGACAGCTGCCTTCATAACATGAAGCACAAGACATATTTATTTGTGGCTCTGTGCCTTTGCTAAAACTGCTTTCACCTTCTGTCTGCCTACTCTATACCAGATGCAAATCCTATCTCCTCTGGATGTGTTCCCAGGCTCATTCACTACACCTGTTGTTCACTACTGACAGAACTATACCACACAGTTTTGAGCAATTTTTTTTTTCACTTGGCAAATTCTTACCAAGACTACTATAAATGGCAGTTACTTTTGTAGAGCTCTCAGTAAGTCTTTAAGGACCTGTTACTACACTAGGTATTGGATGATGGAAAGACAAATAAGACATACCTCTTGCTTTCAAAGAGCCTTTTAAAAATTCTTCTATTATTCTTTATTTTTTGCCTAGGTCTTGTTTTTAGGTCTTTTGTAAACAATTTTTTTTGTAGTTGTAGATGGACAACATGGCTTTATCTTGTCTGTTTATTTTTATGTGGTGCTGAGGATTGAACCCAGTGCCTCGTGCGTGTTAGGCAAGCACTGTGCCACTGAGCTACAACCCTAGTCCCTTATTTTTAGGTCTTTGCTACCCACTACAGATATAAAATCCTGAACACTAGAACTTCCAAACATTTCATTTATCCCTCTACTTACCATACTGGTAAGTATACCATAGGTACTCAATTAAGGCTGGCTGAATGAGAAATTCAGAAGGATCTAAGGAGAAAATTTTGGTGTGGACCTTAGGGTTATCTAAGAATTCTACTGATTAACAATAATTTTTTCCCAGATGTATACATTTTCATAATAGCCTAAAACCCACTAATTTATTCTTCTTTCTAAAAGTAAATATAATTAGAAGTATGATAACACAGGATATTCTTCTTGGTTCCTTTAAAGTTCTTATTCTTTATTATGTATACTAGTAATAGGATAAGATCCGATTACTGCCACTCTAGCTTGAATTTAACCCCATCTATGGTTAATTACCTATGTTAGTAAACCTTATAAATCCTATCCTTAACCTATAGTTTATTAGTATATTTAATTCTCTTTAGAGTTTAGGTCAAATATGAACAAGCATAAAGAGTAAGTATTTAAAACAACTGACAGGGTAAATCAAGTTTTTAAAAATATTTACTTTTTAGTTGTAGGTGGACACTATATCTTTATTTTTTATTTTTATGTGATGCTGAGGATCAAACCCAGTGCCTCACATGTGCTAGGTAAGCACTCTATCACTGAGTCATCATCCTAGCCCCAAGGGCAAATCAATTTTTAATACTTTAAATTCTAAAATACTTTTAAAAAGCCATAAACTGTACCACTTGCTATCTTAGTAATGTAGTTGCTCATATTTCTCCTCAAGACAGTGCCTCAATGAATATTGCTTACTCACAGTCCTAAAACATCCAATGCTAAGATTAAATTAGCAGGTATTTCAAAACCAGCATTAGATTCAGTTGTTTAGAATAATCAGAATTTTCAAAAAAGTTTTTAATAATGTTCAAAAACCACAGTCTTACTTCGATCACAGTTTTCTATTGCTTGGGCAGCTTGTGATGGTTTTAAATATCGTACGTAGCCCAAACCTTTACTTTCTCCAGTGACTTTATTCTTAATAATGCTGCAATACTCGATATCTCCATACACCTATAAAAGTTAAAAGAAATGATCTTAGGGGACTCAAAATTAATAACTGAATAGAGTATTTCGGAACTAAAAGTTTAAATTTATTTGTGCTGCTTGCATGAAAACAAAAACATCCTTCAAGATACACAGATATTTTAAACTGCTTATTTCATAGACAAACAAGCAGTGCCTTAGAGAAATCCAATAATCTGCCTAAGCCACACAGAAATTAAACAACATAAAGAACTTGTACATGTTCCAGATAACTCCAAAGTCTTGCTCAGCAGTGGTTAAGGGCAGGGGCTCTGGAACTGGGCTTCCTAGAGTCAAATTCTGATTCAGCCACTTATTAATTAGGCAATTATGTATCTTCTCTGTGCCTATATATCTGTTAAATGGGACTACAAGCAGTACCTGTCTCACCTGGTTGTTTTAAGGGTTAAATGAACTAATCTATGTTAAGTGCTTATGTAGAGCCTGGGACATAATAAGCACTCAATAAACATTAACTATAATATACTGTCTTCAAACAGTAGCATAAATGATAATGTATTCTTTTGAAGAACAGCTCAAAATATATCTCTAAGACACACTGATGCATTTACAATATTAACATCCTATGTGAGAAATACGTAGCACTGTTTAATGTTGGAAGAAACTCAGGATATAAATTTTTGGTCTTTAGTATTTACATTATAAAATTCTATGTAAACAATTAGCAAGCAACTTCATTAGTGTATATTTAGATTAAAATGTCTTACTTGTTCACTAAGAAGTTATAAATTTATAAGGTAAAAAACTTTCTTACTACTGAAGGAAATATGAAATATGTACTTTTGGTATTTGTTGTTTCTGAAGTATTTTATTCATCTTTCAACTGGGGTGAGACAGATAAAGTTTGAAAATTACTTTTTAATGCTTGTTTCTTTTCTTTTCCTATTGCCCATCCTATTCACAGCATTGGGAGGATAAGTAGAAAAGTAAAAAATTACAACTCAAAACAACTTAAACACCACTTTAAAAAAAACTTTGTGAAAGTTTACCACTGCATATAAAAGTCAATAGCTAAAAAGACTTTTTTTTAGTCTTCAAATTCCATTTACTATGACCTATACTTCAGAGCTGTAGTTTATTTCTTAAATATAACTCCTTTGTAGACCCAGTTTGAGAATTAAAACTCTTCAAAGCATAAATCTTTCTCTGAATAGGTAAAATGTCAATATACCTTAGGTCCATAAAAAATATTAGATAATACAGTTCACACACTCACCTCTTCATAAGAGGCAATGGAAGGAGTGATAAGAGAATGCTTTGAAATTTTAAAGGCCAACAACAGGTTCTTGATGAAGAGTGACTTTACATCTCAGCTCTGGTACCTACTAGTTGTGTGACCTTACTTAAAACTCTCTGAGCTTTGTTCTTCATTTTTCTGAGTCTATGTTTTCATGATAAACGTCTGGGGAAGAGGGAACCCTGATTACTATTTTCTTGTTTTTAGTAACCACACAACCATTAAGGACTGAGCTATTACATGTGCTAGCTGATTAGAAAACACAAATACCTTAAATTTTTCCCGTAGATCTTCTTCTGTATAGGACTTTGGTATCATAACAAAGATTCTTGTAAGTTCTTCATCTTCGACATCTCGGTGACTTCCAGATGATCTGGACTGAGCAATGAATACCTAAGAAAGATACAAAACCCCCAAAATAACGTCAACTTTTTTCTATCCCATAAATACATTTAGTTCAAAATCCCCTAAATAATGTCAATTTTTTTCTATTTCTTAAATACATTTACTTTATGATTATATTCACATTAGGTTAAAATGCAATCCAATGGGGGCTTTTTTTCCCTAAGATCTTTATTGCAATGACTTTTTGTATCAATCTCTACATTTTTTCAAGTGCACTTTTACTTTTGCATTTTTGATTAGCAAGCCACTGTACTTAAAAAAAATGTACTTTGCAGTTGTTGGACAGTGTTCAATAAATGTTCACGATATACTTATCATTTAGATGTTATATATCTTAGCTGGGCGTGGTGGTGCACGCCTGTAATCCCTGCACTTTGGGAGGCTGAGACAGTAGAATCACAAGTTCAAAGCTAGCCTCAGCAAGGGTGAAGTGCTAAGCAACTCAGTGAGAACTTGTCTCTACATAAAACACAAAATAGGGCTGGGGATGTGGCTCAGTGGTCGAGTACCCCTGAGTTCAATCCCCAGTAACAACAACAACAACAAAGATGTTATATATCTTATTTTGTCTATGTGTTCAATCAGATAATATGAATATAAAAATCTGATTATTAATTCTCCATTAGTTCTGTCAATGCTTCACGTATTTTTAAGATCTATTATTGGCTGAATAAACACATGGGTTTACTATGTATTTTTTGACTGATACTTTCATTCTTATGAAATTATGCCATCTCTGTTAATACTACATGCACAGAAGTCCATTTTGTCTGATAACTACACCTACTTTTCACCAACCACTTAGTATCTTTATATTTAAAGCATGCCTCTGATAAACAGCACTTAGTTGGTTTTAATTAAATCCTTTTTATATTCTCTTACCTTTAATTGGAGTATTTAGTCATTTACATTTAATGTAACTACTGATACAGTTGGGTTTGAAGGTAGATGGTCATATTTTGCTTTCTTTTTAATATTAATCTTTTAGAAAAGGTAGCATAGCCATGTTCTGAGTCATCTCAGTAACTATTCAGATGATCTCCTGATTCAGGCATGGTGGCGCAAGCCTGTAATCCTAGCACTTAGGGAGACTGAGACAGGAGAATAGCGAGTTCAAAGCCAGCCTCAGCAATGGTGAGGCACTAAGCAACTTAGTGAGACCCTGTCTCTACATAAAACACAAAATAGGGCTAGTGATGTGGCTCAGTGGTCAACTGCCCCTGAGTTCAATCTCCAGTACCAAGAAAATAAGAAAAAAAGATCTCCTGTATGAGCAGGGAAATGCACAGGAGGCTCAATAATGGCAATTTTGTTTTATTGAAACATTTTCTGTGATACTAGAGTACTCTAAATTTGCTTGGTGGTAGCATTACTTTAATTTCTGAAACTATTTTGTTTTTATACTATTCTAAAGGAATGTTAGAAATCTGTGACTAAGGGTTGGTGTTGTAGCTCAGTGGTAGAGCACTTGTCTGGCATAGGTGAGGCATTGAGTTTGATCCTCAGCACCATATAAAAATAAATAAATAAAATAAAGTTATTGTGTCCATCTATAAAAATATTTAAGAAATCTGTGACTAAGATTGTGCATGTGTTTATACAATGATAAACATAATAAGTTTTATGACTAGTTTTTTAATAACTTGAAGAAATGTAATGTAATTAATTAAATCACTACACATATAAGAACCCTGAGGTTTTCTTTGTGTTTCCTTTAAAGGGTCAGTATATCATTCAAGTATGAAAGAATTAGGACTGTGGAATTCCAGGGTAGGATACAGCAACCCAAAGGACATTGAACTTTAAAAGCCATGGGATTTTATAAATTTTGAAAGAAAGATGACATTAGAGCCATGGGGAAAGCAGGCCATTATTTTTGCTTAGAAAACAGCCTATCATAGCAGTGTAGGATTCTGCTTACAAGACAGAGCTGGAGACATCGCTCTAGATGAAGTCTATTTCTTCAGTAATTTATACTGCATGGCTCTGTGTGGTAGAATGTGACTATAATTCCAGCAACTGAGTAGTCGGAAGCAGGAAGATCCCAAGTTTGAGGCCAGCCTCAGCAACTTAGAGGCCCTCAGCAACTTAGAGAGATTCTGTCTCAAAATTTAAAAAATAAAAAGGATTGGGGATGTAGCTCAGTGGTAACGAACCCCTGGGTTCAAATCCCAGTAACCTTTCCCAAATCTACACCATATGTCACACACTATTTGAGGCATTAGTAATAGAGTATTGAGTGACACAGAAATGGTTAACTAGAAAGCTAGCTTAGTGGATGCACCAGTAATAAACATCAATAGGAGAATACAAAAAGGGAAATTTTAAGAATATGCAAAGAAATTAGAAAAAAAAAAATCCCGCCACTTTGGGAGGCTGAGACAGGAGAATCGCGAGTTCAAAGCCAGCCTCAGCAACAGTGAGGCACTAAGCAACTAAGTGAGACCCTGTCTCTACATGAAACACAAAATAGGGCTGGTGAAGTGTCTCAGTGGTTGAGTACCCCTGAGTTCAATCCCTGGTATCAAAAAGAAAAACAGAAAAAAGAAAGAAAAGAAAAAAAGGCAGACTCAGATAAGATGTGATTAGAGATGCTATCAGATTGCACATTTCTAAATTTTTGAGGACTAAAGTATTTGAATTCACCAATAAAGGTGAACACTTGACATTAGTGAACATTAGTGTTCAATTCACTTAAACACTAATGGAAGATTTCTCCACATGTATTTTTATTTTCATACACTATGAACACTTATAGATTCTAGATGGAGCATTCTTGTAAAGCTAAAACTAAGATTCTTCTATTTTCTAGCTTTACTTTTTCCCTCCAGGTAATCCATCCCATAGTTGGTCACAGAATACTTTTTACTCAATCTTTTGATGGGAGGCCTGGTGCTATAATGTTTTTGTCTTGAAGATCCTTTGGAACTCTGCAAAAACAAAGTACATGAGAAAATAACAGAAGCTAAATTAATTTAACTGGAAACACTGAAGAAAAACAAGGAAAAGAAAACCAGCTGTGCTCCAGTGGCAGATAACCTGAGATATAGCTGCTGAAGAATGAGCCTTCATTGGCTACATACAATAGTGATACAAACTTCTTGCTGAAACTGAGTGGACAAAAATGCGAAAAACATAATTATAAACTTTAATTCTCTTTGGGAACAAAGACTTTAACTTCTCTATGGTTGAAAGAGGGTATATTTCTGTGTTGCGAATTAAATTTCCCATATAGGAATTTATTAAGGGAAGGGGGTTTGAAACTTGGGTCTCTTTTTGGATTGTCTGCAAAAGCTGAGATCATGTTATACTCCAAGTATAAAACCCATTCCATTAGGGTCACAAATGCAAAAAGATGAAAATTATCAATCTAGTGCAGGTGTCAGCAAACTGTAATTCCTTGTTTTTTGGTATAATCCATGATATAAGAATTGTTTGTTTTTAAAGGGCTGTTGAAAACAAAGATGTGACAGAGACTGTACGTGGCCTAAAAGTGGAAATTATTTACTATGTGGCCCTTTATAGAAAAAGTTTGCCAACTCCTGACTAGTGTATGCTATGGCCCTACAATTAATTTTGGGAGGTGATTATGAATTTATCTTTCTCTTTTTAGTTCTATCAATAATGCTTCATGTATTTTGAAGCTATGTTATTGCTGGCATAAACATACCAGATTGTCATGTATTTTTATTAGTGTCTGCTGTGTTACTGGTATATTCCCAGGTTCTTTCTCTTTTTTGTATGGAGATATAGACAGGAACTCCAGAGACTGTAATACCTGAGTTATTCATTTAGAAGTCCATACTAATATTCTTCCTAATTTTCTGTAAATAAAAAGAAACAGAAAAGAAAGAGAGAAAAAATAAGAAAGAAAATTCAGAGGAAAGAAAAAAATTGTGGAAAGCTCCAACAGAATTACATATAAGGGACTGGGGCTGTGGCTCAGTGGTAGAGAGTTTGCCTCACACATGTGAGGTACTGGGTTCGATCCTCAGCACAACATAAAAATAAATAAAGATATTGTGTCCATCTACAACTAAAAAAATATTTTAAAAAAAGAATTACATATACAGCAACTACTTCTAGAAGACAGGTGAAGAGTACAATTTAAGCAATTGTCAGATTCTCAGGACAGAGTCCTGATTTGAGGTCACAGTAAGGAGTGACATCTTAGCCAGGCACGGTGGCTCACGCTTATAATTGCAGCACTTAGGGAGGCTGAGACAGGAGAATCGCGAGTTCAAAGCCAGCCTCAGCAACGGGGAGGCGCTAAGGAACTCAGTGAGACCCTGTCTCTACACTCTACATAAAACACAAAATAGGGCTGGGGATGTGGCTCAGTGGTCGAGTGCCCCTGAGTTCAATCCCCAGTAACAAAAAAAAAAAAAAAAAAAAGGAGTGACATCTTGGCTACTACCGATCAATAAGCATATATGGAGGGCTTCCCTTGTGCCAGGTACTGTGCTAAAAGGATAGATTAAGTAAAATAACCCTGAAAATGACCCTTCCGTCTATGTGCCCTTAATTTGACAGATGACTAAGTATAGAAATTGAATATAAATACCACGAGAATGAACTAAGTATACAAAGAATGAACTAAGAACATACAAACAAATAATTTAAAATAATACAAAACCCACACTACCATCACAATAATTTGGCTCATCTTAAGGAAATTTACTTTGGTCTTCTTTCAAAGAAAACTGGCAGTTCACAGAGAGGATCAATAGCCAAATGTGTGGCATTAATTCTTCACAAATAGGGCTTATCTAAAATAATTTCGAAACTCACTGAAGCGTGACGAATATCTACTAGGAGGCATTTAATCGCCTACACTTAGTTTTACATACATGGAAACTTTTTTTTTTTTTTTTTTTTTTGGTACTGGGAAAAGGTCCAACCCCAGAGGGCCACAATTTCATGTACGTACTTGGTGCAAGTTCAGTTCCATATTTACCTAAGGAAAAGCAGAGGTATCCGTTTTTATACATAGTAAACCCAAATGTCTGAGAGAGGAGGGTCGGAGAACATCTCGCGGCAAGGCAGGGGCGGGTGGGGATAACAGTAGAAGGGCAAAGAGCGATCCGAGAGGGCGGAAGCACAGCTCCTGCCACTCCAGTGGCCGTGGCTGTCCCGCCCACTCGCAGGGAGAGAATGAAGTTCCCTCCGTAAGCGCCCCTCCGCGCTCCCCGGCGCAGCCTGGGGGCAGGGACCCTCTCAAAGTCTCCCCCAGCTACTCCCACGCATGCCAGGTGCTGCCTGGTCAGCTCCAGGGAGAGAATGTCCACCTTTCCCCCGCCCTGCCACAGCACCAAGGCCCGTCCTCGCCCCACCCCCGACACCGCCGCCGCGGGCACCCGGACCCAGGCACCCGCACCTTGATGGGCTTGGTGTCGTTGGGGCCAAGGCACTGTCCGTGCATCTCCTCCATAGCCCTGCAGGCCTGCGAGCTGCGGGCGAACTTGACGAAGGCAATGCCCTTGGACTCCTTAGTGTGCTTGTCCCTCACCACCCAGATGTCCTGGATCTCGCCGAAAGGCGAGAAGCGCTCCCTCAGCACGGACTCGGGCGTGTACTTGCTGATCACCAGAAAGATGCGGCTGTTGGGCGGCTCGTCCAGGCTGTCCACGCCCGGGCGGAAGCCTCCGCCGCTCGCAGAGCTGCCAGCTTCGTCCATGATGCCCCACCTCCGCGCGGGAGCCAGGCCCGCGTCCCTGTCAGTCCTTCCCTTTTCTGAAGTGCTCAGCCAGTTCCAGCGGGTCCGCCGCTGGGCTTCCGGAAAACGGGGAAGCCTAGCGTCAGGAGCTGTCCTGCAGTTCACGGTGCTGGCTTCCAGGGGCAGCTTACAGCGCCCCCTGGCGTCGCGGGGGTCCCTGACCAAGTCCAGGTCTCCGATCTCGCAAAACGTAGGTCCAAACATTGGTTTGTGCAGTCCTTGGCTCTCCATAGCCAGAAGAGCTTTGTCGGGTGCACGGGCTTTCTCAGCGCTTGCTTTACCCTGCCCACGAACCCAAGGATTTCTGGTTGCCATTGTTGAAGAAAAAATTATTCATGACATTTCTTAAAGATGGCTGACTTTATTCAAAGGCGCTACCTGGTGATATGTATAGGGACCTGTAAATGGGATCTTACAGCCATGGTAGGGGGACACGGGATAGGGGGATAGTCTCAATTCTGACTTTAATAAGACAAGAGGGGATTTATAACCAGAAGCAAGATGAGAATAGATGGAAAATTACTAAACATCAGGGATAAGAGGAATTCTAGTTAGATCTGCTTAACAGAATTTTTGCTGAAGTCAGATGATAGTGATATGATTTTATTAGGATCCAGACACCAAAATTGTGCATTATCACTAAACTGTAGCAAGATTTTTGCTCAGACTATGTTCTTCAAGGACAGAGTCCAAGGTTGTGCCCGGTCAAGCAGAGTACTCAAGGAGCCTGACTGATATGTTGGCCAAAGGAAGGAGTTTTTGTCACGGTTTTGGTAATAAGTGCAATCAGTGGAGGGTCTCTATAGGACAGAGTTAAACATGTAATGCCTTATAGCTGAAAAGAACCTTAAAGATCATCTCATTCCAGCATTGCTTGTTAAAGATGAGGAAAACAAGGCCCACAACACAGGCAAAGGTAAGAGACATACAAATAACAGAGTCAAATCCAGAACCAACTGTGTCTGTTGATTTACTCAACTCCCACAAGCACCCCCAAGGTGGAGGATAGAAAACGAGATTGCTCAGCTGGGAACTAGGAAAAATTGTAGGGTGCAAACAAAGTAGAAAATGCCTGCTGACTTCTAAGCCTTCTTGTTAGTGGGACTTGGAAGAGAGGTCAGCAGAAATAAGGCCTGGATTTAGCAGTAGTATTTGGAATGAAGTAAAAGGAATATACCGGAAAGTGGGCTAGGGTACTAAGAACTGTGCTTCTATGAAGTCAAACAGATAAACATTTATTGTGCACTTAGGTGAGTGCCAGGATCTGTGCTAGGAGCTAGATATACAACAGGGAACAGAAACAGTTTTGCCACTAAATTACATAAGCTTAGACAAGTTACTTCATATTTCCAGCTAGATTACTTCAACTATAAAGTAGAAATAATGTTTCATACTAACTGGGGTAGTTGTCAAATTCATTCCTTTGACTATGGTGTCCTCTCCCACCCCCTTGACAGTATGTAGTTGTTTGGTGGTAACAAAGAGTCAGGAATTCTGGATTGTTACTCTGGCTAATGCACTAACAAGATTTTCATAATTTCTCCATGTTTTCCCTTCTATATCTGTACAATGAGGGATCTGTTTACCCTAGAGCTTGACAAGTTTAGGAAGTATCTTGCCTTAACTTTTCACTTCTCTTTATCTTACCCAGACCAATCAAGGTGAATGAAAATAACATAATGTAATATAATTTTATTGATGTTAAGAAGTGTAAAGATTCTGAGCAATACTATTTGCACACCAGTGCCATCTAGTGGAAAATTTATAATTTTCTTAAGCTGCACTGTCAGAGCAATCTCTGTCTCTAAAACAATATCTTGTGTAAAATAAGACTTTGATGCGTGTCCTGAGGAATTTAGGCCAATATTCAGAGCAGCTAATTTTTCTTAAAGAAAAATACTGTAAAATTTCAGGAAGGAAAAATTTCTTTTCCACTCAATCTTATGAAATACCACATATACAAGGAATAAAAGAAATTTACTTACAAATTATGAAAATGTAATAAGCATATTGTCTTCATGTGACTTCTTTTAAACAGATTTATTAAGATATAATTCCAGTTTCAAGTGTTCTATCCGGTGGATTTTAGTATGTTCACAAAGTTGTGCAAGCATCAAGATCAATTTTAGAGCATTTCATCACTCAATAATAGAATTGTCATAGTAAACCACATAACATCTTTGAACATGAATTACATGTAACTAAAACATTGATAGTGTCTGAGGTTCAAAAGAATGATTATTAGCCTTATATTAAAGAACAGCCATGCTGGGCATTTGCAGATTAATTTTTTTTTCAAGGCTTTAACATACATAGCCTATAATGCACAATTATTAAAATAATAAACACTTATATTCACTTCACATAAAATTAAGATGTCCTTTGACATTTTCTCTCCCAAATCTTATGAATCTCTTTATATATTTATTTTTCTTTTAAATCTTTAAAAAATGTATTTATTCTAATTAGATATACATGACAGCAGAATGCATTTTGATTCATTGTACACACACAAATGGAGCATAACTTTTCATTTCTCTAGTTGTACACAATGTAGAGTCACACCATATGTGCAGTCATATATGTACTTAGGGCAATGATGTCCATCTAATTCCACCATCTTTCTTGCCCCCATGTCCCCTTCCTCTCCCCACTCCCCTTTGACCAAATTTCCTCCATTCTTCCTATGTCCCCTCTCCCATAATGGATCAGCATCCACTTATCAGAGAGGACATTTGGCTTTTTTTTTTTGGGATTGGCTTACTTCGCTTAGCATGATATTCTCCAACTCCATCTATTCACCTGCAAATGCCATAATTTTATTCTCTTTTAATGCGGAGGAATATTCCATTGTGCATATTCACCACAGTTTCTTTATACATTCTTTATATATTTCTTTATTCATACATACATAAGTTGGTTCCACAGTTTAGCTATTGGGAATTGAGCTGCTATAAATGTTGAAGTGGCTGCATCACTGTAGTATGCTGATTTTAAGTCCTTTGCATATAGACCAAGGAGTGGGATGGCTGGGTCAAATGGTGGTTCCATTCCAAGTTTTCTAAGGAATCTCCATACTGCTTTCCAGATTGGTTGCACCAACTTGCAGTCCTACCAGCAATGTATGAGTGTGCCTTTCCCCCCACATCCTTGCTAACACTTATTGTTGTTTGTATTCTTGATAACTACCATTCTGACTGGTGTGAGATGAAATCTTAGAGTGGTTTTGATTTGCATTTCTCTAATGGCTAGAGATGTTGAACATTTTTTTGTATATTTGTTGATTGATTGTATAGCTTCTGAGAAGTGTCTGTTTAGCTCCTTAGCCCATTTATTGACTGGGTTACTTTATTTTATTTTTTGGTGTTAAGTTTTTTGAGTTCTTTATATATCCTGGAGATCAGTGCTCTATCTGATGTGTGTGTGGTAAAAATTTGCTTCCAAAATGTAGGCTCTGTCTTCACCTCATTGTTTCTTTTGCTGAGAAGAAGCTTTTTAGTTTGAATCCATACCATTTATTGATTCTTGATCTTATTTCTTGTGTTTTAGGAGTCTTGTTAAGGAAGCTGGGGCCTAATCTGACATGATGAAGGTTTGCGTCTACTTTTCCCTCGATTAGATGCAAGGTCTCTGGTCTAATTCCTAGGTCCTTGATCCACTTTGAGTTAAGTTTTGTGCATGGTGAGAGATAGGGGTTTCATTTTGCTGCATATGGATTTCCAGTTTGCCCAACACCATTTGTTGAAGAGGCTATCTTTTATCCAATGTATGTTTTTTTGTGCCTTTGTCTAGTATGAGTGAATCTCTTTTTAAATGAGAGGTAAGGGGCTGAGCATGTGGCTCGGTGGTGGAGTGCTTGCCTAGCATGCATGAGGCCCTGGGTTCCCTCTCTGGCATGGAAAAAAAAAAATAATAGTGTGAGAGAGGTGATATTATGACTAATTTTTGAAACTCAAAGAGAAAATAGTAAATTTTTGTCATTGTTTTCCCAAATCTTTCAAACTATGATGTGAATTGCAATGAAGCTTACTTGGCTGGTGATATTAATCTTCAGATATTATATTTAACTAAAAAGATTTTACTGTATCTACAAATTTTCCATAGACTTTACCACTGGTAATTATTGGTAATCAATTCATAATTTTGGTATTGTTCTATATGGACATAGTTCAGAACCTCCATTTGTACCATCTGTATACTATCGGCTAGTGGTTATGTGTGCAAGCACTTAGCCAAGCTGTGATAGACACTCAAGAAACAGTAGTCTCAGGGGCTGGGATTGTAGCTCAGCGGTAGGGCGCTTGCCTCGCATGCGTGAGGCCCTAGGTTCGATCCTCAGCACCACATACAAAGCAATAAAATAAAGACATTGTGTCCATCAACAACTAAAAAATATTAAAAAAAAAAAAAAAGAAACAGTAGTCTCCTTGGGTTTGCATGCCCTTCAATTTGAAAATAATATTTAAACCCTGATTTTCCACCACAAACCTGGTTCTTTTAATTTGATGACATGTATCTTTTAAATGTGTTGATCACAACACAGAACACACAGGTACCACACAGTTCCATTCAACCATCTGTGATTGGAGCTATTTAAATTACAATTACTTGAACTTAATTATTAATTAAAATCATTACAAATTCAGTTCCTCAGTTTAAAATATTAACCATATTAAAGTCCACACAGAATATTTCTATCACAGCAGAAAGTTCAATTGGACAGCAGTGCTCTCTCTAGAGAACAAGAATATTGAGGAAAAATACAACTTCCCTTATTCATAAAACATTCACTATCAGTCACATTTCCAAGTATCTTGATTGTTAAACAATTTTAGAAAATTATTTTAATATTTCTATTTCCTAGTTACAGTATTCTCCTCAAGTAGTAATGTAAGTTAGTTAGTTTCCCTACTTATGTTTTTTAGACACAACTTTGCCTTTTTCACCTCCCCGCCTTTTTTTAAAAAAATATTTTTTTAGTTGTAGATGGACACAATGTCTTTATTTTACTGCTTTGTATGTGGTGCTGAGGATCAAACCCAAGGCCTCCTGCATGTGAGGCAAGCGCTCTACCGCTGAGCTACAGTCCCAGCCCCACCTCCCCGCCTTTAATTGCCTTTTCCTTTTGGCTTTCTCGGCCCTTCGCTCTATATCTTCCTTCCTTACTTCTTCAGGACCTTTCTTTCTGTTTCTATTCCTACACAGTGCCCCATTGTTGGCAGTTAACGCATTGCAACCTTGTTGTCAATTGCTGTATTGTTGTGTTTTTATGTAGTTCGTTTGTGACGAGGTAATGCTAAGTTTCTAAGTAAAGCAAGATCTTGTACACATTGTGCATATACAAAAAAATAAACTCTTTGGTTAGGTAAAGGTTGAACAAACAAAAAGACTTGGGATTGCTATGCTCAAAAGGCAAACACGTTGTCACATTAAGACTCAGCTAGAGCTGCCTGGTAGCAGGTGCAAGGCTTTAAGCTCTGCGAGAGTTGAGATCCCGCGAGATCTGGGCGGCGGCCAATAGGCGGTACGGATGGAGCCTACCATTAGTCCTAGAATTGGCGACGCTCTCAGGACATGTCTGACTCGGGGTGCGGCTCAAGGGCTCGAAGCACAGCTGCCGGGCCCCCAGTGTCCAACGTGAGGCGTGGGCCCTCGCTGGACAGCGGCCCAAAGGAGGCGGAAAGCAAAGCCCCTGGTTCCGTGGTAGGTGCGGGCCTCCTGGGCAGACCTGTGGTTGGCAGAAGGCAGCCTCGACGTGAAGGCGGTGGCATCGGGCATCCAGGCTGGAAGTTTGGAAAGCTGGACTCACGTTGCAGCCCAGGGGCTCATTCACAACCACAGAGAAGGGGTAAAGGACGTAGACAGCTTTGGGGGTTCATCGATGTGAGATGATTTACTCAGGGTTCCACTTCAGTCCACTACAACACGGATCCCACATCGTCCTTAAAATATTCTAGTGAGCTTCCCCTCCTGCTTTCATCAATTCAATTATGTGGGCTTTGTAGGTTTTTTTTTTTTTTTTTAATTTTTATTTATTTTTCTCAAAAGTTGCATTTAAATACATGTTATCAAACATAACAGAAAAAAAACAAATTTTCAGAAGCTGTACACACTATTCACTGAAAACATTTGTTGAGGCAAATAGAAAAAAAAA
>PVHX01015705.1:7699-45814 GCA_004024805.1 Geosciurus inauris
CAGGGATTGAACTCAGGGGCACTCGACCACTGAGCCACATCCCCAGCCCTATTTTGTGTTTTATGTAGAGACAGGGTCTCACTGAGTTGCTTAGCACCTCGCCATTGCTGAAGCTGGCTTTGAACTCGCGATTCTCCTGTCTCAGCCTCCCTAAGTGCTAGGATTACAGGCATGTGCCACCGTCCCTGGCTTGGACCCAACCATTTTTTAAGTTAAAAAACATTTTTTTAAAGATGGATGTAAGAAGAGCCCAAGGCCTTGCTCACACTAGACTAAGCAAGCACTCTACCAGTGAGCTACTTCCCTAACACTTGAGCAACTATTTCAAAAAGATAAGCATTTATGTCACATTTTTTAAAAATATTTTTTTAGTTGTAGATGGACACAATATCTTTATTTATTTTTATGTGGTGCTGAGGACCGAACCCAGTGTCTTACTCATGCGAGGCAAGCGCTCTACCACTGAGCTACAATCCCAGCCCCTATGTCACTTTTTAAAAAAATTTTTTTCTATAGTTATAGATGGACAGCATGCCTTTATTTTATTTTTTATGCTATGCTAAGGATCAATCCCAGTGCTAGGCAAGTGCTCTGCCACTGAGCTACAGCTCAAGCCTTATGTCACTTTTGACACATCACCACTAAAAAAAAAAGTTAAAATAGGCTTATGATAAATAGATAAAGGAGTTTAGTTGTAGATGGACACAATACCTTTAATTTTATTTATATATTTTTATGTGATGCTAGCTGAGCACTCTACTGCAGAGCCACAACCCAAGCCCCCCAAAAAGTTAAAACTACTTTGATCTAATAAATGTATCTTTTATTCTTGTATAAATTTTGGTTAGAATAAAAACAACCAAAAAACATTTTGAGACACATGCAATGGTATATCCTTGTAATCCCAACTACTCAAAAGGTAGAGACAGGAGGATCACATGAGCCCTGGAGTTCAAGGCCAACCTGGACAACACCTCTTGAAAAGAACTTAAAAAGCAACACATACACATTTTTAGTGTCTGGGAACTCAGTGGTAAAGTGTGTACAAGGCCCCACATTTAGTCCCTAGCACCCAAAACTCTCCTGCATCCCACCAACATATTTTTTTAAAAAAATATTTTTAGTTGTAGATGAACACAATACCTTTATTTATTTTATGTGGTGCTGAGGGTCGAACCCAGTGCCTCACACATGCGAGGCTAGTGTTCTACCACTGAGCCACAACCCCAGCCCCTTGCCAACACATTTTTAGCCAGAATTATATTACTTACTATTTCCTTCTTTAAGGAGTTAAAAATTGTGAATCTGTTCTTTCAGTCTTTTTTCCTTTTCTTTCTTTCTTTCCTTTTTGCAGCACTGGGGATTAAACCAAAGACCTTGCCCATGCTAGGCAGCTGGGCAAGTACTCTACAATGGGCTGCATCACAGCCCACTTTCAGACTTTTTTCCCCCTGTACTAGGGATTGAACCACTGAACCACATCCCCAGTCCTTTTTATTTTTTTATTTCTTTTTTTAAAATTTTGAGATAAGGTCCGAGTTGTTTAGGGCCTCACTAAATTGCTGAGGCTGGCCTCAAACTTGTGATCCTCCTGCCTCAGCCTCCTAAATCGCTGAGTTCACAGGTGTGTGCCACTGTGCCCAGCCAGACTTCTGGTTTTTTTTTTTTTTAATTTTTTTTTAATATTTTTTTTTTAGTTATAGATGGACACAATGTCTTTATTTTATTGCTTTGTATGTGGTGCTGAGGATCGAACCCAGGGCCTCAAGCATGCAAGGCAAGCGCTGTACCGCTGAGCTACAATCCCAGCCCATGTTTTTTTTTTTTTTTAATATTTATTTTTTAGTTGTAGGTGGACAGAATATATTTTATTTTTACGTGGTGCTGAGGATGGAACCCGGTGCCTCACGCATGCTAGGCGAGCGCTTTACCACTGAGCTACAGCCCGAGCCTTTTTTGTTTGTTTTTTAAATATTGTTTTAGTTGTTGATGGATCTTTATTTTATTCATTTATTATTTATATGTGGTGCTGAGGGTCGAACCCAGTGCCTCATGCATGCTAGGCAAGCGCTCTACCACTGAGCTACAGCCCCAGCCCCCCAGCCAGACTTTTATAATGAAGTATTTCTTGAATAAAGAATGTCTAGATTAGTTTAATCTTTTTTGTTTGTTGCTTGTTAAATTCATTGAATTTTAAATTATTTTCACAGCACCTTAATCCCTTTTGGAAGGAGGCAGAATTTTAAATAATTCACTAAACTCTTTTTTTTTAATATTTATTTTTTAGTTGTAGGTGGACAGAATATCTTTATTTTTATTTTTATGTGTTGCTGAGGATCGAATCCAGTGCCTCACGCGTGCTAGGCGAGCACACTACCACTGCGCCATAACCTCAGCCCTAATTCACTAAACTCTTAAAATCTAAACTATTTATCTTCTTTACTCAATTGACTGGAAAAAGAAAAATGAGTTTGTGGATATTTTTCTTCTAATTGTAGTATTATTAAAATTTCTGTAGGGATCATAACATTTTATATATGACTTCATTTTTACAATATCTCTTGGAATAAAAAATAAGCCAAAAATTAAAGATAACTATATAAAAGACCTTTGACTGGAAGTAAGAAGATCTAGAGTTTTGGTTTAATTTTATCTGGTATTGGCTAAGTAACTTTTTGCCTTAGTTTTCTTGTTTTTAAAATAGAAATAGTACTAATGTCACAAGGTTGACTAACATAGCGTAAGTGTAATTTCTTTGAAAATCAAAAAATGCTATATAAATGTGCATCTTTCACACAGATTGGAAGCATTAAGATCAATTTTTTATATGATTTATTTAAAATAACACAGTATGTGCAGATATGACAAGTACCCATTTCTGTAAACAAAGTTTTATTGCAACGCAGACATGCCTATTTGTTTATATATAGTCTGTGGTTGGCTAGAACAACAAAGTTAATGAATTTTAACTGAAATCTTACTGACCAGCAAATCCAGAATATTTACTCTTCTGGCCTTTCACAGAAGAATTTCACCAATCTCTGGGATAAAGTAACGTTGAGTAGCTAGGTCTAGATTTGAATGTAATTCTTCCAACTCTGAGACCTGTGTTATTTCTTCTAGATTCTTATTATTTTGCTAATATTCCATAATAAAGTCGAGCCTTATCTTTCTTTTCTTTCTTTCTTTCTTTTTTTCTTTCTTTCTTTCTTTCTTTCTTTGTTTCTTTCTCTCTCTCTCTCTCTCTCTCTCTCTTTCTTTCTTTCTTTTTTTGTTATTGCAGTACTTGGGATTGAACTCAGAGCCTCACACATGCTAGGTAAACACTCTACCACTGAGCACATCCCTAGTCCTTTTAATTTTTTTTTTTTTTTTTTTTTGAGACAGGATCTCACTAAATTGCCCAGGCTGGTCTCCAACTTGCAATCCTCCTGCCCCAGGCTCTCAAGTAGCTGAAATTATAGGTGTGAACGATCATACAAGGCTATAAACAAAGTTTTGATGTTTCTAATATACAAACTTTTCTTTAAAATTTCAGAATGAAGACAATATAGACCTAAGGCAGACCTACACTCCACTTTCTTCATCCACAGAATATGCAAGTTCTATAGATTCTTCACTTTTCTATGCACCATGGTCTACTTATGGAGATGATATTAAACAACCTTCTAATTCTCAGATCAATGTAAAGAACAGGTAAATTAATGTTAGATTTCTCAAGCTAAATGAGTTTTTTTTAATTACACAGGAACCAAGGTCTCATTAGCTTTCTGTTCCATACATAAGCATTTTAATGTGACATTATACTTTTATGTTTATCAAACTTTTAAGAACAGCCTAAACTTCTTGTGTTTGTATATAACTTTTAGTTTATTACTTTTAAAGTTTGTTAGAACCTTTAGTAAATAAATTTTAAATTCCTCTTTCTAAAGATAAGAGTTATGTCAGTCTTAGCAATGGTGAGGTCTAAAACAACTCAGTGAGGCCCTGTCTCTACATAAAACACAAAGTAGGGCTGGGGATGTGGCTCAGTGGTCAAGTGCCCCTGAGTTCAATCCCCAGTACCAAAAAAAAAAAAGATGAGTTAAAATTTTTTAGATTTTTTTATCCACTTTTACGTTTTCAGTAATTTTTTCCTTTACTAATGTACAACAAATAGAGTTTTACCAAACAAAATTTTAAGATTGTTTTTCTGTTGTATTCTACAAATAACAAGGGACTGTTTTTCTGTTATATTCTACAAATAATAAGGGACTCCTCTCTATGTGACAGATTCTCCTACTGGGGATACTAGAATTAACTTGGCAAGTATTTTACCTGACTTTATACTCTTACAATCATAATGAGGATGATGTGACATACCAGGTACTGCTAGTACAATGAGGGTTAAAAAAGAGGACGTATAAGATACTGTGGGAGCCTGTTGAAAAGAGAAGCTTAAGGGAATGACACTGACCTTTATTTTAATTATAAGGCAGCTGTTTAACAAAAAAAATTGAGTTATTTGTTGAATTCTGTTAATTAAAAAATGTTAAAAATTAAAAATCTGTGGTAAATTCTTTAATGGTTTTATTAGCAAGAGTATTTAATATATAATAATTCTCCATATATATACATATATATAATATATACTTTTTTTTTTTTTTGGTCCTGAGGCTTTAACCCATGGGTACTTTACCACTGAGCCACATCCCTAGTCCTTTTTATTTTTTTGAGATAGGGTCTCGCTAAGTTGCTAAATTGCTGAAGCTGGCCTTGAACTTGTAATCTTTCTGCCTCAACCTCCTGAGTTGCTGGGATTACAGGTGTGCACCACCATGCCCAGCTCCAAAAGTATTTTTAAATTTATACATGCTATTGAGGAATTCAAACTTTACAGAAATATATATCAGGAAAAATGAAAGTCCACCTTAATGCTATTCTCACCCCAATAACAACTTTTTTTTTTTTAAATGTGGTGCTTGGAATTGAACCCAGGGCCTTGTGCATGCAAGGCAAGTACTCTATCAACTGAGCTATGTCCCCAACACCCCCCAATAAAACTTTTAAGAGTTTGATATGTATTGCATTGAATATTTTCCTAGATATATACTAATACATTATTATTCAAAAAAGCCTTTATGTTGAATTTTTGTGAAATAACAACTTAGTAGACTAAATTAAAAATGTATTAGACTTAGTGGCAGTTTGTTTAGCAAGTGTATAGTTTGGCAAGTAATAGACCCTTGCAAAATGCAGGTTTCTTAATATCTCCAAATGATCATCCATTCAACCAATAATAACTGAATGATTACTAATGCCTACCCTTCTGATATTGTGAATATAAATTAAACACTTGAGTGTTAGGCAAATGTAAGGTGTTTTTATTTCTCAACTATCTCAAACTTTGAAATTTTGGAAATAAAACATAAAAAGCAAGAAGTAACATTTTAAAACAAGAAAGTATTATTTCAAGGAAGGAATTCTCCAAAATTGTAAGAAATATAATATACTAGTTTTCTATATCCTCATGTTTTTTATATTTTGAATTACAGTATTAATTACTAGGTGAGATTTCAAGGGACACAGGACTCCAAACAGTCACTACTTTGGGAAGAATTGAAGGATAATCCTAAAGATCTGTTATATGTAAGGGACAGCTGCAAAATCACCCTGGAATCTAGGATGACCATATCACATCTCACTTTTTTATCTAATATAAAGAATCACAAAAATAAGCTGGGCACAGTGGCTCACGCTTGTAATCCCAGCACTTTGGGAGGCTGAGACAGGAGAATCGCAAGTTCAGAGCCAGCCTCAGCAATGGCGAGGTGCTAAGCAACTCAGTGAGAACCTGTCTCTACATAAAACACAAAATAGGGCTGGGGATGTGGCTCAGTGGTCGAGTGCCCGAGTTCAATCCCTGGTACTGAAAAAAAAAAAAAAAAGAATCACAAAAATAGAGCAACAGGTTCATATGATTTTTCAAATCACAAATTAAGAAACTAAGCAACTGTTGATGGAATGATATATAATAGGACCAGACATGCTTTCAGGAGCAGCTGTGGTACTATGTCTGCAATACTATAAATCAGAGAATTGTATGTGTTATGGAGAAATTAGAGGTAAGCATACATTGTGAACTAGATGTAGAATTTGAAATGAAGGAGAAATATTTTTTTAAATTTTTTTTTTAGTTGTAGATGGACACAATATTTTTACTTTATTTATTTATTTTTATGTGGTGCTGAGGATCGAACCCAGTACCTCACGCTTGCGAGGCAAGCACTCTACCACTGAGCCACAATCCCAGCCCTGAAGGAGAAATATTTATGTAAGATAGACACCACACCAAAGTAGAATATATTCTTGAGCTTTTGCCCCCTCTTTATTTGAAATGATGATGTAGAGTCAGCCCAAATATCTTATAAAAGTTATGATAGGATATGTCTGAAAGGAGAAATCAACATGCTATATGTTAACATGAATAAAACAGTTTACATATATTTATTTTTAGGATTCAAACTGAAAGAAATGACTATGGCAGTGAAACAGACTTATATGGACTTGTGTCTAACATTCTGGAAGAACAAGATAAGTCACAGCCATATTTTGCTGAAGGGTTAGTATGTTATATAACCTTGGTAGTGTACAATTTTTAAATTTACATACACTAGGTTACTGTTATTAACTTTAATTTTTTAAAAGTATTTTTTAGTTGTCAATGGACCTATTTTATTCATTTACTTATGTGGTGCTGAGAATCGAACCCAATGCCTCACGCATGCTAGGCAAGCGCTCTACCGCTGAGCCACATCCCAGCCCCTTAACTTTAATTTTAATTTTTATCTATCTATCTATCTATCTATCTATCTATCTATCTATCTATCTATCCATCTAATTTACTTATTTATTTTTGGTACTAGAGATTGAACTCAGGGGCACTTGACCACTGAGCCACACCCCCAGCCCTATTTTGTGTTTTATGTAGAGACAGGGTCTCACTGAGTTGCTTCGCGCCTCACTGTTGCTGAGGCTGGCTTTGAACTCGCGATTCTCCTGTCTCAGCCTCCCTAAGTGCTGGGATTACAGGCTTGCACCACCGCGCCTGGCTTTAATTTTTATTTAATAATCACCTGAGGTGACTATAGACTTCTTAATTCAAGTATTTGTTTTTAGAAGCTTTGATTTTGCTGAAGTACTTGCCATACAATTGAAAGTTCAGTCTAAGGTTCAATTTGCTTAAGAACTTTCACTTGAAAAATTATTCTTATATAATTCAGAGCTATTTCCCTTGAATTCAAGAGCAAAAGTTTGGCTTAAAGAATATAAATTCTGCCGGGCGCGGTGGCTCAAGCCTGTAATCCCAGCACTCAGGGAGGCTGAGACAGGAGAATCGCGAGTTCAAAGCCAGCCTCAGCAATGGCGAGGCACTAAACAACTCAGTGAGACCCTATCTCTACATAAAACACAAAATAGGGCTGGGGATGTGGCTCAGTGGTTGAGTACCCCTGAGTTCAATCCCCAGTACCAAAAA
This sequence comes from Geosciurus inauris, assembly GCA_004024805.1. Lineage (NCBI taxonomy): Eukaryota > Metazoa > Chordata > Mammalia > Rodentia > Sciuridae > Geosciurus > Geosciurus inauris. The sequence continues at coordinate 15,216 of PVHX01015705.1, forward strand.
AAAAAAAAATTAATTCCAGCCGGGTGTGGTAGGGCACGCCTGTAATCCCAGTGTTTTGGGAGGCTGAGGCAGGAGAATCACAAGTTCAAGGCCAGCTGGAGCAATTTAACAAAGGCCCTAAGCAAATTAATGAGAACTTCTCTCAAAATAAAAAATAAAAAGGGCTGGGGGTGTTGCTCAGTGGTTAAGAACCCCTCAGTGTCAACCCTGGTACCAAAAAAAGACATATATGTATATATGTAAAGATGTGTGTGTGTATACACATATATATGATGTATGTATACGTACACACAGACACACACACATATTGCAAAGAATAAAACTCATTGAAGAAATACCTATGGAGCTGGGCATGGTGGTGCATGCCTGTAATCCCAGCACTTAGGGAGGCTGAGACAGGAGAATCACGAGTTCAAAGCCAGCCTCAGCAATGGCAAGGCACTAAGCAACTCAGTGAGACCCTGTCTCTACATAAAACACAAAATAGGGCTGGGGATATCGCTCAGTGGTCAAGTACCCCTGAGTTCGATCCCTGGTACCAAAAAAAAGAAATACAAATGGATTTTATTCATGTGGTAGAAGCCTTTTAAGTATGTCGTAATCGTTTTATTTGGGTATGGAAGCCATATTAATCAATTTATTCATAAATAGGGAAGTATGCTACACACATGTAATCAAACTAAAATTTAAAAAAATTTTTTTTAGTTGTGCATGGACACAATACCTTTATTTATTTATTTATTTATTTTTATTTTTATTTTTTTTAAATATTTTTTTAGATATTGATGGATCTTTATTTTATTCATTTATTATTTATACGTGGTGCTGAGGATTGAACGCATGCTAGGCAAGTGCTCTACCACTGTGCTACAGCCCCAGCCCCCCTTTATTTATTTTTATGTGTTACTAATGGTCGAACCCAATGCCTCATTGGTGCTAGTCAAGCACTCTACCACTGAGCTACAACCCCAGCCCAACTAAAATGTTTTAATTTCAAAAACAGTTAGAGCAAAACACATCTTTTTTCGTTACAAATTATCAGGGTCAACAACACTAGATTACCATAGATAAACAGTTCATCTAAGACACTAAAGTTGCCAGCTCTAGGCCTCTTAGGAAAGTACAGCAAAGACATATTAAGATTAAAATGCATACAGTCAATTGTTGCTTAAGGATAGGGACAGGTTCTGAGAAATACATTGTTATTTCACCTTCATGTAAATAAACATCATAGAGTGTGCCTACACACACTCTAGATGGTACAGGTTACTCCCTCAACATGGCCCTTTGATGCAATCAAGAGACATGGTAACCGCACGATATAGAGGCTGCTGGTATAACTCTCTAAATAACAATAAAAGGTATAGTAGAACGAACACATAAGCCAGTTAAAGACACTACCACTATCTAGTTATATAATGTACATGATTAGATGTGCTATGCTTTTATGTGACTGGTGGTACAGTTGGTTTGTTTATACCAGTGTCACAAACATGTGAGTAATGTCTTCTGCTTATGGGGATGTTATAATGGCTATGACATGTCATTAAGCAGTAGGAACATTTTTGCCCCATTATAATCTTAGACCTCTGACATATGTGGTCTGTCGTTGACTGAAATATTTTTATTTGGGACATGACTATTTATAGAGCATATAGCACGTTTCATGTGATAGATAATTATTTGGAGTTAATGGTAGCTTTTAAGGGTTAAGGTTGGAAAATATTTGGAAATGCAGAGGTGGGGGAAATTTTTCTGCCTTTTTCCCTGAGAAAATAAAAGTCTTTAAAACTTAAGTTGTAATTAAATATATTTACTTGTTCTAGGACCTGCTCCACCAATTTAAAGTCAGTTTGGCCAATGAACACAAGCAGATTTGTAGATCACCATGACCTCTTGACAGAAACCAAAAGGCCAATAGATACAGCTATCTCTCAGCAAGCCTTTTATAGTGGTGAATCTGTGTCAGCAGTGGAAAAGCAATACTTGCATAATAGTAATCTCACACCACAACAAAAAATAGATGAACTTTATCATGGATTTACTGGATTAGACCTTGAAGAACAATGGATATACCCCTCACGAAGCGATCATTCTAACTGTTACAATATTCAGACAAATGATACAGCTAAAGCAACATTCCAAGAATATCCATTTATCAAAAACTGTTTTACACCACAAACTGGTCTGTCTGATATCATGAAAGAATCAGGAATTGATACTTACCCTTACGGAAGAGAGAAAATATGTGCTAAAGGTCTTGAAGCACCATTACAACAAAAAAGAGCAGAGATGTTTCTTTCCCAATTTAATAGATACAATGAAAATGCAGATTATTGTAGATACCCAGAATATGCTCATCCTAACAAGGCTAAGCTTAATAAATGTTCAAATTTTAGTGTCCAGGATGGCAAAAAATTAGCCAATGGCACACCTGAAACACCAACTGTAGAAGCAGATGCCTATACAAAGTTATTTCAGGTTAAACCAGCAAATCAGAAAAAAATGGAGGAGACAATGCCTGACCAGCAGAATTTCACATTTCCAAAAACCACACCACATTTGACTGAAAAACAGTTTGCAAAGGAAGCAGCATTCACAGCTGATTTTGGCTTAAAATCGGAATATGGACTAAAATCTCACACAGCTTGTCCAGCTAATAATGATTTTGCTAATGTCACAGAAAAGCAACAGTTTGCTAAACCTGATCCCCCAAATTCTGAGTATTTTAAATCAGTGAATTTATTATCAAACTCAGCAACATCTTCTGGAGGTATCAATTTAAACAGACCAACTTGGATGAATATTCAAACAAAAAATAACACTCCTATTCCTTATAGAAATCAAGGTAACTTGATGAAATTAAATAGTCATTTAAGTGCAGCTTCAAAAGGTTCTAACCATTCTTCAGATTTCCCCCAACTATCATCCACAAATTTAACCCCAAATAGCAATTTATTTCAGAAGTATTGCCAAGAAAACCCTTCAGCATTTTCTAGTTTTGATTTCAGTTACAATGGTGCAGAAAGAATTCAATCTGTCAATCACATGGAAGGACTGACAAAGACTGGAGAAGAAAATCTCTTTGAATCGGTTACAGATAAAAAAATAAAGCAGCCAAATGGATTTTGTGATAATTATTCAGCTCAGCAGTATGGGATCATTGAAAATGTAAACAAACATAATTTTCAAGCCAAGCCCCAGAGTGGACATTATGATCCTGAGGAAGGTCCAAAGCATTTAGATGGCTTATCTCAAAACACATATCAAGATCTATTGGAGTCACAGGGTCATTTTAATAGCCACCGACAAGGAAGTGGAGATAGCAATATTAATAGCCGTGTGAATCGCACACAGGCATCATGCTTTTCTAATAATTATATGATGGGAGATTTAAGGCATAATCAGGGTTTTCAACAACTTGGTTCAAATGGGTTTCCCCTAAGATCCACCCACCCATTTGGCCATTCAGTTGTTCCACTGTTGGATTCCTATGATTTGTTTTCTTATGATGACTTAAGCCATTTATACCCTTATTTTAATGATATGATGTATGGTGATAATTCCTTTTCTGGTTTCGTGCCAACTTTTGGATTTCAAAGACCAATTAAAACTCGAAGTGGACCAGCCAGTGAACTTCATATTCGTCTAGAAGAGTGCTATGAACAATGGAGAGCATTAGAAAAGGAGAGAAAAAAGGTAACAATTATCCATTTAGGACTAATTTAGTATGTTCCCTCTGCCAATTTTTTACTTTCTTTACCTTAGTGTAGTTGAAGAATATTTGACAAACAGGTGGGGTGGTGCACGCCTGTAATGCTAGCACTTTGGGAGGCTGAGACAGGAGAATCACGAGTTCAAAGCCAGCCTCAGCAATGGCAAGGCGCTAAGCAACTCAGGGAGACCCTGTCTCAAAATAAAACAGAAAATAGGCCTGGGGATGTGGCTCAGTGGTCAAGTACTCCTGAGTTCAATCCCCAGTACCAAAAAAAGAAAAAAAAAAAAAAGACTATTTGCCTTGCCAAGTGTGATGGAACATGCTTATAATCACAGTGACTCTGAAGGTTGAGACAGGAGGATCTCAAATTTGAGGCCAGTCTCAGTAACTTAGTAAGAACCTGTTTCAAAATAAAGAAAAATGTTGGAGACGTGGCTCAGTGGTTAAGCACCCCTAGGTTCAATCACCAGTAAACAACAAAAAAAAGTACTTACCTTTTTTTTAAGCTGAATTCTTCTATAATGTACAGTATTTAAGTTCATAACTATGAGGAATTATCTAGGTTATTTCAAGACTAAAGCTAGAGTTTTAAAAATAACTATTATTCATATTCTGATTTTGAAAATTGGTCTCTGGGGGCTGGGGTTGTGGCTCAGTGGTAGAGCGCTTGCCTGGCATGTGTGAAGCACTGGGTTCAAACCTCAGCATCACATAAAAATAAAGTATTATGACCATCTACAACTAAAAATTATACAGAAACAAGTTTGTCTCTGAAGATTTGTTCCTCCTATTGGGTTAAAGGTTTCTTTGATGGGAGGCTGAGACTGGAGAATTATGAGTTCAAAGCCAGCCTCAGCAAAAGTGAAGCGCTAAGCTAAGCAACTCAGTGAGACCCTGTCTATACATAAAACACAAAATAGGGCTAGGGATGTGGCTCACTGGTTGAGTACCCCTGAATTCAATCCCCAGTACCAAAAAAACCAAAAAAGTTCCTTTGAATTCTATTGATTTTTTTTTTTGGTACCAGGGTTGAACCCACTGGTGCTTAACTATTGAGCCACATCCCCAGCCCTTTTTGGGGGGTGAGGGGGTAGCAGGGATTGAACTCAGGGGTACTCGACCACTGAGACACATCCCCAGCCCTATTTTGTGTTTTATGTAGAGACAAGGTCTCACTGAGTTGCTTAGCACCTCCCCGTTGCTGAGGCTAGCTTTGAACTCGCGATTCTCCTGTCTCAGCCTCCCAAAGTGCAGGGATTACAGGTATGTGCCACCGCGCCTGGCTCCTTTTTATTTTTTATTTAGGGCCTCACTAAGTTGTTGAAGCTGGTTTTGAACTTGTGATCCTCCTGCCTCAGCCCCCCAACTTGCTAGGACTATGAGGCATGCCCGGTATGAATTCTATTGATATTAAACTGTTAAAGTATTCAATTATTTCATATGTATTGGAACAGAAAAATACTATGGTTCTGTGGTTTATATTTATCACCTTTTGATACCAAATCAGAAATTTTATTTAAAGGAGTAATTTTCTATTTATTTCTTAGGACTATGAAAAATATTACTCATAGATGACTTATATTTAGGAAAATCAGCATCTAATGATTATACAATTTTTACAGACTGAATTAGCTCTTGCCAAGAATTATCCAGGGAAAAAAGTATCCAGTACTAACAATACTCCAATTCCAAGGCTGACCTCCAACCCATCTAGAGTTGATCGCTTAATTGTGGATGAACTTCGAGAACAAGCCAGAGTAAGCTATAAAAACAATAGTGGAGTTTTAAATTGCTTGATAAAATTTTAAAACTTTTCAGCAAGAGTTCTGAAGGATTTTTAGTTTTTTATTATTATTATTTAGTTATAGATGGACACAATGCCTTTATTTATTTTATGTGGTGCTGAGGATTGAACCCAGTGCCTCATACATGTTAGGCAAGCACACTACCACTGAGCTACAACCTCAGCCTCTGAAGGATTTTTTTTTTTTTTTTTTTTTTGGCACCAGGGATTGAATTCAGGGGTACTTGACCACTAAGCCACATCCCCAGCTCTATTTTGTGTTTTATGTAGAGACAGGGTCTCACTGAGTTGCTTAGTGCTTTGCCATTGCTGAGGCTGGTTTTGAACTTGCAATCCTCCTGTCTCAGCCTCCCAAAGTGCTGGGATTACAGGCATGTGCCACTGTGCCCGGCTCCCTGAAGGATTTTTAAACAACATTTCTGTGTTAACTCTGAAATATTATTTTCTATGTTTGGTTCTAGAACTCTGATTAATATTTAGGAAAATTTTAAAGTAATTTGAGTAATTTAATTGGTTCCTCTTCAAACCCACATTAGCACTGAAACTAACCCTTAACAGAATATTTTATTTTTCAGGGTACCCAGGATTGAACTCAGAGGCACTTGACCACTGAGCTACATCCCCAGCCCTTCTTTTTTTCCATTTTGAGGCAGGGTCTCACTAAGTTGTCCAGGCTGGCCTTGAATTTGTGATCCTCCTGCCTCAGCTTCCAGAGTAGCTGGGATTATAGGCCTATAACTATATATAGATATATATAGATAGATAGATAGATTATAGTTACCCTCATAACTGGCAGAAAGTTTTTTTTGTAATAGGGATTGAACTCAGGGGCACTTGACCACTGAGCTACATCCCCAGCCCTTTTTTGTATTTTATTTAGAGACAGGGTCTCACTGAGTTACTTAGCACCTCGCTGTTGTTGAGGCTTGCTTTGAACTCACTATCCTCCTGTCTCAGTCTCCCAAGCTACTGGGATTACAGGCGTGCGCCACCACGCCAGGCAGAAAGTATGTTTTTAAAAGTAAAATCCAGCCAGATGTGGTGGCACACGCCTGTAATCCCAGCAGCTCGGGAAACTGAGGCAGAAGGATTGTAGGTTCGTAGGACAGCCTTAGCAATTTAGGAAAGCCCTAAGCAACTTAGCAAGACCCTGTTTCAAAATGAAAAATAGAGGGCTGGGATTGTAGCTCAGTGGTAGAGCGTTTGCCTTGCATGCGTGAGGCACTAGGTTCGATCCTCCGCACCACATAAAAATAAATAAAATAAAGATATCGTGTCCATCTATAACTAAAAAAAAAAAAATGAAAAATTGAGAGGAGTGAGGGTATACCATAGTGGTAGAGCCCATGGGTTCAATTCCTGGTATCACAAAAATGAGAAAAAAAAATTTGTTTGTTTTCTACCTTGAAGACAATAATAAATTAACAGGGAATTACCATATTTGATTTTATTTTCGAATTTTTATTTTTATTCCATTTTCTTAATCCTGCATTTTTTTTTATTTGTATGCAGTGCTGAGAATCAAACCCAGTGTCTCACACATGCTAGGCAAGTGCTCTACCACTGAGCCATAACTCCAGCCCATGAACTTTTTATCTTATTTAGAAAAATATAATTAGTAGTTCTCTGGAGTTTGTTTTTTGGTACTCCCTTTGGTTTTTGGTACTCCCTTTTAATTCAGATTCTTTTCCTTTACAATACAATACAATGCTAACAATGTTTTTATTTGCAGGCTGTTGTCTTATTTGCCAAAAACAGTGTCAGATTTTATATTTGCATTCATTTAAAAAAAATTTTTTTTAGTTATACATGGACATAGTGTCTTTTTGTTTTTTTATTTATTTTTATGTAGTGCTGAGGATTGAACCCAGTGCCTCACCTGTGCGAGGCAAGCGCTCTGCCACTGAGCCACAACCTCAGCCCCTATATTTGCTTTCCTAATGACGTGTACATGTTTGAATATTTGACTCTAATTGTTGCTTATTCTCAGTAATTAACTATGAAAGTTTTTGGAGTTTATACAAAAATACTCACTTTGTTTCTCCCAGCCTGGTGCTAGGACACAGTAAACATTCATTATTCATCGAATGACTTTTTTTGCTCTTATCTCTATTCAGCTTCACTGAAGATTTATTTTTATTTAAGTTGGTCAGACCAGTGTGGTTACATGCCTTATCAAAATTTAAAATGTTTCCCTCAGGTTGTGACTTTACTAGGCAAAATGGAACGTCTTCGAAGCTCTCCCCTTCATGCCAATATCTCTACTGCTCTTGATAGACACTTGGAGTCCATTCACATTGTACAGTCACGTAGAAAGGATGAAATTGTTAATGCTTCAAATCGGCAAAGGCAAGGAGTGCCTAGATGCCAAGATGAAAGAGGTACAAATACTAATGCAGATTCTTTTTACAAGGCTGTGTGATAATTTAAGTATTAATAAAATTAGATTCTGGGATTAAAAGGTTGGATTTCTAAAATTAACACTTATCTAAAGAACAAATTGGTACTGGTGCTGGGCTCAGTGGCACATGCTTGTTATTCCAGCTATTTGGTAAGGCTAAGGCAGGAGGATTGCAAATTCAAGGCCAGCATGAGCAATTTTAGGAGACCCTATCTCAAAATAAGGAATGAAAAGGGCTAGGGATGTAATTCAGTAGTGGAATGCCCCTAGGTTCCAGTACTGAAAAAAAAAGGGGGTAGTAAATGACTTCTACACTTATTTATTCCAAAAGTACTTTGTTTTAGTATAATTTTATCCATCGAATTACAATACCTGTCTTAAGATAGCCTGTTTTGGGGCTGGGATTGTAGCTCAGCGGTAGAGCGCTTGCCTCGCATGCGTGAGGCCCTGGGTTCGATCCTCAGCACCACATACAAAGCAATAAAATAAAGACATTGTGTCCATCTACAACTAAAAAAATATTTAAAAAAAAAAAAAAGATAGCCTGTTTTACCCAAAGCAAAGTCATGGTCATAAGCCAGAAAGAAATGTATCAATACTTTTAAAAGTATTTTAAAAACAGAGTACTTTTGTTAGCTCAATCAATAGCCATCCTTCTTTTTATAAAAATAATACTTGAAGCCTGGTGTAGTGGCACATACCTGTAATCCCAGTGACCAGGGAGGCTAAGGCAGGAGGATAGTAGGTTTGAGACCAGCCTCAGCAATTTAGTGAGGCCCTGAGCAACTCAGACCCTGTCTTCAAAAAATAAAAAGGGTTGGGGATGTAGCTCAGTGGTAGAGTGCCCCTGGATTCAATTCCCAGTACCATTAAAAAAAAACTAACAAAAAAAGAGTTAAGGGATATTTAAATGGTATCTGATATGAAATGACTTTGTATATTTCTTTTACAGATGTTTTTGCCCTTGCTTCAGCAATTAAAGAGATGTGTGTGGCTACTCGGAAAGCACGCACTACTCTATGGTGTGCACTACAGATGACCTTGCCGAAAACAGCAAGTACGGCTGGTCAAGCAGATGTGGAAAAGGCTTTCCAAGATATAGTAAACTGTGAAGAAAAAGTCCATGACAGCATAAATAGTAGCAATCCAATGAACCAGAGAGGTGAAACAAACAAACATTAAGGAAATGCCAGCAGAAGGAAGAATTAAAAAGCTGATAAGTAAATGTATCAAGACATGCTAAAATTTTTAATGAACTTGTCAAACTTTCAGTACGTTAATTTTCTTTCAGATTTAAAGTTAATACCTTAATGAAGTCTAACTTCTATTTAAAAAACTACTTGGAATGAATGAGATACAGTTTAAGGAAAACTCAAAGGTAAAGTTGACTACTTTAGGAGTTCTGAGTAGTCAAAGATAACAAGTTTATTTAAGTAAATTATTTCCTAACAGCTAAAATATTGCTTAATCCCATTCTGCAGTGCAGGTAAATGCAAGTATGAAATTCTTCTAGGAGATAAGTTTCATTTAGTTCTGCCTTAGTAAGTATAATTCCAAATAATGAATCTTTAAGTGACTGTAACCCAATTAAAGGCTACGGTCTAGTAACCAAGAGAAGTTTTGATTGTGATATAAAAGTGTTTTCCTTACAATACTGGATAATACCTAGGAAACAAAGGAAAACAGGGACAAACCCAATATTCATGTAAATTTAAAATAACTACCATATTTATAAATTTGAAATCTTAGTGTCTATATGGAGGGAAATGCATCTGATTCTCCTAAATTAGTGATAAAAGTGCCAGTGTAAAAACCATGCAAGTTACTGAATATAAAACCTGTTCAAATCATTTGTGTATATTCTTTAAAATTTAATTTTACTATCAATTATTAAATATTTCCAATTTTAAAGTATTTAAATTGAATCAAAACAAAACATTTCCTTTATCTGGATCTTTTAGACTTGATGCACAGTAACTAAAATAATGACTATTGTTTTAATACCCTTAGTTTGCTGTCTTTTATGAGGGTATCACGAAGTTCTAAAATGTATTTTTTAGGTTAATCTTTAACTAGTTTAGTTTGCAATTGGTTAGTGTATATTTTGTGTAGTTGTGTTCTTTAGTTTGCTTCTCTATTTTTTAAAAAAGAGCACTTGAAAGGTTGGCTTTTTCTGTTTCTCATCACTTAATATCTTTATATGGAACCCAAGTAATTTATTCATTAATATGAATTGTTGGTATTATGTGACTCAGAAGATCTTGGGTTTTAACATTTCTACATGAGTTAAACTATAATATAATGTACTGATGAAATTTAATTGAAATATCCTTGACTAGAAACACTGATGTTTTAAATGTTGGTGTTTTTCTTAGTTTTAGAAATCCTGATATTAAAAAAAAAAAAGAGTGTAATCACACCACATAAATTTTCTTTAGATGATGTGCGGAAGAAACTGATTGCGAATGCAGGAGTAACTGTAGGGAGAAACATTTTGATCACTGATATGCCTTAGAACTACCCAAATCAATTACATTGAAGGCAGTAAAATAAAACAGATCACCCCACCACAGTCACTGCACAGAAAGTGGTTAAGTTTGACATTAAGACATGTTGGATGTTCTGAAAACAAATATTGTACTGAATTTAGTCTCTCAGGAAGAAATAAATTACTTTGTTGAAAATACTTGGTTTCTTTTTTTTTACATTTGTATTAGTTTTTAACCTTAAGAGTTTGCTATGTCACTGGGCACTGTGGCTCACGCCTGTAATCTCCAGCATCTCAGGAGACTGAGACAGGAGGATTACAAGTTTGATACCAACCTCAGTGACTTAGCAAAGCCTTAGGGACTAGTGAGACCCTGTCTCAAAATGGGCTTGGGATGTGGCTTAGTGGTTAAGTGACCCTGGGTTCAATTCCCAGTACCAAAAAAAAAAAGTTACTCATACCAAATTAAGCACAGTGGCACACACCTGTAATCCCAGCTACTCAGGAGGCCAAGGCAGGAGAATCACAAATTTGGCAATTTAGAGAGACTTTGTCTCAAAATAAATTGGAAGGGCTGGGGATGTAGCTCAGTAGTAAAATTCCCCAGGTTCAATTAACATACCACATACATACAAGCAGTTACTCATGTCAGAAAACAACTGAATTTCATTTAACTGATAAGAACTTATGCTAAATTTTAAATTTCTTGTTTAACATGTAAGTAATAATGTTGGTAGATTAATTCCACTCATTAACTTGGATCTCACCTGACCCCTCAAATATAAAATTTTTACTCTGCCCATTAATCGAGGCAAACCAGAATAAAAATTCTTCTGAGTAAACTTTAAATGATAATGATCAGAGAAGTGTTAACACTAGTCTATTAACAAAACCAAACACTTCAAAAACATTTCTTTGAAATTTTGCTAAATCATAAGTCACCTAGTAAATAATTCTTATATTGTTCCTTTCAATTATATACCTTTTAATGGATGGTTCTTATGCATTGCACTTTTAAATTCTGATCTATGAAGACTTAACAAAAAAATTGATTACAAAATCTCAAGTGACTCAGTAAAGCTGATATTCCCACCATTTATAATCCAAAGGAATTTGGTGTACTCATTTTTTAATGGAAAAAGTTTATATAAAGGAATATGAAAATTACCTTTGATTATTCTATCAGTATTCTTCCTACTTGAATAGTCGGCTACTATAAAATTTTAGAGCATTAGTTATGGCTGGGGCTGGGGCTGTAGCGCAGTGGTAGAGCACTTGCCTGGCATGCGTGAGGCACTGGGTTCGATCCTCAGCACCCCATGTAAATAATAAATGAATAAAATAAAGATTCATCAACAACTAAAAAAAAAAAAGAATGTTATGACTGGGGCTGGGATTATGGTGCAGTGGTAGCGTGCTAGCACGCCTAAGGCACTGGGTTCGATCCTCAGCACCACATTAAAAAAAATAAAAATAAAGATATTCTGTCACCTACAACTAAAAAATAAACATTAAAAAAAAAAAAAAAGAATGTTATGACTAAAACCCCAAATTTGACCTAAAACTCAATTTTACCCTAGAAGATATGGTTGTTTAAATTTTGCCCTTCGTGATATCAATCATTTTAGATTTAGATGTAAAAGATTTATTAGCACCCAAGTTAAATGGATAACCTTACTCAAAACCTACTGAATTGATTTTTTTTTATTTAAACATTAGAGGGGCTGAGGTTATGGCGCAGTGGTAGCGTGCTCCCCTAGCACGCGTGAGGCACTGGGTTCGATCCTCAGCACCACATAAGAATAAAATAAAGATATTGTGTCCACCTACAACTAAAAAAATAAATTTAAAAAAAAAAATAAAAAAATAAACATTAGAATGTACACTTAACTGTGACATACATAAGAGTCCCAGAAACTATTAAATTAAAACAAGTACCCTTCAGGAGTCCATGGATATGACAGACTTCATTTCCATGGGTAGCTGGAAAGAATCAGAATAAGACAGAAGATGGTGATTTAAATAAAGTTTATTTTTTAAAAATGTGGTTATTTTTGCAATGCCATGGTTATAGGACTTTATGAAGAGGTAACATAATTTCCTTTTCCTTAACCATGCTTTTTTATTTTCAACCTTCTGCACAAAGATAAAAGTTTTTGTTAATCTCATAGTTAATGATATAAAACAAAAGTCAACAAACTTTCTCCAAAGGGCTAGATGATAAATATTTCAGGTTTTACAGGCCACAATATGGTCTTTATCATGTGTTCTTTATCTTATAACCTCTTAAAAATGTAAAAACCATTTTCAGTTTGTACCATACAAAAAAAGATGACCAAATTTGCCCTGCACTTGGTAGTTTGCTGACTCATGGTATAAAATGTCTACTTTGTATTATCAGAGAAAATGCTGTCTTTAGGCTTCTTGACAGTCTACTATTGCCTGAAGTCAAGTAGAGAAGAACCTTATTTATAATTGAATGTGGCTTGTGGAAAAGGTAGAAATGGAGAGTTCTTGCTTACTTTTAACTCTCCCAGACAGTTTTTCCATTCATTCATTCAATAAATTTGTTAAGCACCTACTATGTATACTCTTTAAGTATTTTTTGTGTTAGCAAGATTTCCAGTGTTTCTTTTCTTTAAAAGGGCAATTCCTCCAGTTTCTCTAAATCAGGAATTACCAGGTCTTAATACTCATATTTTAGGAAAGACTGGGATTAAAATTTCTACTGGCACTCAAGAGAATTCATGATTATTAAAAAAAAAAATGAATCTAGTTTAACAATGATATGTTGTACTCAATACTGACACATTCTTCTTAATGTCACAGCCTAAATGAGGAGAAATATGTAACTATCTTTACTTTAAAAGATACTTTTTTCTCCCATCATTGGTTGAAACTTTCTTAAAAAAAGATGTAAGATCTTGAACACCAAATAATTTCTTCCCACTTTCCTAGTTTGTTGTTATATAACATAAAATCTGGATCCAGGTAGGATTTCCCATTAGTTTTTTTGGGGGGGTGGGGGTGGGGGTGGGCAGCACTGAGGATTGAACCCAGTAGTGTTTTGCCACCCAGGTGAGTCTCTAGGCCTCTTTTTTTTTTTTTTTTTTTTTTTGAGACTGGTCTCATTAAATTGCCCAAGCTGGCCTCAAGCTTGTGATCCTCCTGCCTCAGCCTCCCCAGGAGCTGGGATTACAGGTGTGCACCACCCCACCTGGCTTCTTTATTAGCTTTACATATTAGCTATAAAACTATACTACATTTAGAAGTAAATATTGCCTTTGAAGCAATTTATACTTGCACTTTTCATCTCAGAGGAATGTCATGTTTCTTCTCCCAGATGAAAACTAACTGTTGGCTTTCTGAATCCTGCTATTTATCAGGAAAATTTATCCAAGGTGAGGGAAGACATTTTATAAAAAAGGAGCCAAAAGGAGCACAGAACTTCAGTATTAAAATATAAAGATTGCCCCAATTGCAGCTCTTTGGTACAGACATCAAGTATAATAATCTGATCACCCACATCACCAAAACATGGCACATTTTGTAATTAGAAATGATTGTGATTTTCCTTTTGACCATGTAAACAAAAGGGGGAAATGCCTTGGGAAATCACTATGCAATGTTCTCTCATTTCTCTTAAACACACATATGCACAACCAGTTTTCCCTTTCATCAAGTTCTTGGAAGCAGGGGAAGAATCGAACAGGCCAGGGTTATCGCTTTCGCTCCCCTCTCTGTGTCCTTTTCTTTTCCTTTTCCTTGCGCTCCTGCTTGGCTAGTTTGTCTCTCTCCCTCTGCAGCTTGTCCTGTTCCTTCTTCCTTTGGGACTCATCCCGAAGTGAGTCTCTCTCCAATTTCCGAGCATTGAGGACATCTTCTACATTGGTATTTCGAAACAGAGCTAGAGGTGAGTTAAGGGATTAAGGTACAGGTCACAGCTACAGCTTTCCTCATTCTTGCTGTCCTCTCTCCAGTCTCGCTGAGTCCTGAATGCTATTCCTAGTCTTAAAAAACCATCCTTGTGTTTATCTTTGGTTTAGTGGAAATCCTAAGGCTGTCATAATTACAGAAGATCTAAACTGTCCTCAGAATAAAAATCTCATTCAGACTTAACTAAATCTGAATTTTTAAATATCGGAGCTCAAGAGCTGGGGATATGGTTCAGTAGAGTACTTGCCTAGCATATGCAAGACCCTGGGTTCAATTTGTAGCACCACAAAAAAAAAGTGAAACTTCATTCAGGAATAGGTACTTAATAGCAGAATACTGCTGGAGTATCTAGTTTTAGTAAAGAGAGCATTAATGTAACTGGAAAATGTTTATGTACTTTACAATGCTTGAAAAGAGTTAAACTTTACTAAATTTTCTTTTACTAAAAGGTTATATTTCCCCCCCTTGGCCACTAAAGCTTAAGTAAAATCCATGTCCTAATAACCGTAAGCACTGAATTACAAGAAATATGAAATGTTTAACAGAACTGGCCAAAAACTCTACTGCTCATTTCTTCTGCTCATTAACAAAACCTGTTAATATTAGACAAGCTTTTCTCCACTGTTGAAATAGGACCTTTTTTAACTTTAGTGCTTTAAAACAAACGAGTCTCAGGCTGAGGGTATAGCTCAGTACTAGATCCCTGTGTTCAATCCCCAGCACAGCACCAAAAATAAATAAATGGGTGTCTCCGAATTAACCTCCCCTTCTCTAATAATCTATACCATAGTCTTCATCTTTAAAGTGAATTTTCAGCCAGGTGTGGTGGTGCATATCTGTAATTCCAGCAGTTTGGGAGGCTGAGGCAGGAGGATCACGAGTTCAAAGCTAGCCTTGGCAATTTAGCAAGGCCCTAAGCAACTCAATGAGACTCTGTCTCTAAGTTAAATACAAAAAAAGTCTGGGGATGTGGCTCAGTGGTTAAGTGCTCCTGGGTTCAATCCCCACTATAAAATAAACGTGAATTTTGTGTGTGTGTATGTGTGGTTTTGGGAAATTAAACCTAGTGGCATTCTACCACCAAATTATATCCCCAATTACATGCCCCTGTCCTTTTTTTGAGGGGACGGGGGGGAGGGTCACATTTTTTATGGCATTAGGGACTGAACCCAGGGCTTCTCAAAAGCTACCTACCACTCATGCACTCTACCACTAAGCTACATTCCTAGCCTCCTCATCCTTTTTTCAAAATTTTAAGGCAGGGTCTCACTAAATTGTCCAGTCTAGCCTCAAACTTGTGATCTTCCTGCCTCAATCTCCACAGTAGCTGCAATTATAGGCAAGTACTGCCATGCCCAACTTAAAGTAGATTTTTTTTTTTTGGAGAGTAGGTATTGGGGATTGAACCCAAGGGCACTCTATCTCTCAGCTACATCCCCAGCCTTTTTTTTTGGGTGGGGGTGGATGGGTGCAGGGGATTGAAAACAGGCACCAGACCAACATCCCCAGCTAGTTTTACATTTCTCACTAAGTTGCTTAGGGCCTTGCTAAGTTGCTGAGGCTGGCTTTGAACTTGTGATCCTCCCGTCTTAGCCTCCTGAGCCACTGATTATAGGTACACCCAGCCTTTTTGAGTTGCTGAGGCTGGCCTCAAAATTGTGGTCCTCCTGTCTCAGCCTTTTTTTTTTTTTTTGGTACTGGGAATTGAACTCAGGGGTACTCGACCACTGAGCCACATCCCCAGCCCTATTTTGTGTTTTATGTAGAGACAGGGTCTCACTGAGTTGCTTAGCGCCTCACCATTGCTGAGGCTGGCTTTGAACTCGCGATTCTCCTGTCTCAGCCTCCCTAAGTGCTGGGATTACAGGCTTGAGCCACCGCGCCTAGCTCAGTCTCAGCCTCGAGTTGCTAAGATTACAAGTGTGCACCACCCACCTGGCTTAAGGTGTATTTCTAAACCCATCTTCTCTAGGAAGCCTCTAAGAAAGTGATTCTGTTGGTCAGAACTTTCCTCAGCCCATTTCAATATGTCTATTTTTAGCTTAAAGTATTCAGTCTGTGTTCTCTTTCCAAGAAATTATAAAGTTTTTGCGAATAAACATAAAACTTCAATATTATTTTAGCTATTTCCATTGTGGTAGGCAACCCAGAGCTGCACACATGGAATACAGATGCTCATTTCTCCCTAGAATTTCTTCTTGCTGTTGTTGTAGCTCAGTGGCAGAGTGCTTGCCTAGCACATGTGAGGCACTGGATTCAATCCTCAGCACCACGTAAAAATAAATAAAAAGTATTGTGTCCACATCTACAACTTAAAAAAGAAAGAAAGAAGGAAAGAAGGAAAAAAGGAACAAACGAATGAACAGGACACCAACAGATGGAGAACAGATTCTTAAAAAAAAGGAATTCTTCCTTCAACCTATCCCTTGACAATAATTGTTAAATTGTTTTCTGTGGGGAACATGCTTGCTAAATTAACTATCTATACTCCTAATGCTGGCATGAGTTCCTGGAGGTAAAGGGAACTACTAGCAATGACAAAATAAAAATTGATGCCCAGGAGAATTCCATGGAGAAACACATGGGGCTGGTCACAAAGAAGGATACATTTATCAGAACCAATGTTCGTCGTTGTGGCACCTGAATCATCCTTTTCATCTGCTTCAGTGAGTGATGTTAAGGAAAACTGAATGGAAAACAAAGGTTCACACATCCCAACTCAGTATTAAAAAACACTCTATACATTGGTGGGTAGGAAAAGCTGGTTGAATAGAGAGAGGACTTTATCAGGAATATGATAGTAATCTCCAGAGATTCATCTTTGGAAATCTCAATTTAGGAAAAGGAAGATTATTTTAAGCTTTTCCTATGATCTTTTTCTTTTTTTTTTTTTGAACTGGGGATTTAACCCAAGGACACTTAACCACTAAGCTACATCTCCAGCCCTTTCTATTTTATTCTGAGACAGGGTCTCACCAAATTGCTGAAGCTGGCCTTGGACTTAAGATCCTCCTGTCTCAGCCTCCCAAGTTGCTGGGATTACAGGTGTATGGCACTTCGCACTGCAAGACCCTTTTCGTGGAGGCTAAAAAGAAACTTAAGTTGGTCTGGGTGGACTGTCACATTATCCGAAAGCAAGGGGACAGTGAAATGACCTCTAAAACAATGGCTTTCAAAATGCTGTTTCCAGAGCCTCCTGGGAACTAATGAGAAATGCACATCCTTGGGCTCCTATCCTCTAAACCAACCTAATCAGAAACTCTGGGGGCGGGAGTGGATAAAGCCCAGAAATTCATGTTTTAACACATTCTCCAATCAGGCTTTAAAAGTTCCTTTGTGGGGAGGGGCGGTAACCAGAGATTTAACCCAGAAGTGCTTTACGCCTGACCTATATCCCCAGCCCTATTTGGTGGGAAGAGCGGGGCAAGATACTGGGGATTTAACCCAGGGGCAATTTCTCACTGAGCTACCTCCCCAGCCCTTTTTATTTTTTATTTTGAGACAGGGTCTCACTAAATGCTAAGGCTGGCTTCCAACTTCACATCCTCCTGCCTCAGTCACCGGGATCATGGGCGTGAACCACTGCACTCAGCTTAAAAAGTTTTTTTCCAATGGGGAAAAAAAAAATAGAGTTCTATTCTAACCCAAGAACTGATATTTTATCATCAGAACCATACCTCTGCCAACCCTGGTAAAAAAAGTCATGGGGAAAAACCACAAGAGAAACTGTCTCCAAAGCACCCAAGTATTCTTTCGTAAACTAGTGATTAGCCAGCTGATATTTCTGGGATGATGTCCACTGTATAATGAGCCACATACTTCATTCAAGTATTTATTTCCTAAATAAATTTCAAACTTATAGGGAATTAAATCTGTCCCTACTTACACTACTTTTCTTTTTGTACAGTTGCCACTCAGATTCCATATTTATTTTGGTGTTGATTAGGAATCCAGCTTTACTTTTAACTATGGTCACTTTAAAAGATTTGAGTTGGGGCTGGGGTCCTGGTGCAGTGGTAGCGTGCTCGCCTAGCACGCGTAAGGCACTGGGTTCGATCCTCGGCACCACGTAAAAATAAAATAAAGATATTCTGTCACCTACAACTAAAAAATAAGTATTTAAAAAAAAAAAAAAGATTTGAGTTAAATGGCTCCTAACTTAGGGTATCCTTCACCCAAAGGCATCCAGGTTCTAGTCCTGATTTTGCCACTGATTTTCTGAATGCCTGTGATCACCCATTCATTTCTTAGTGTATCAGTTTCTTTACTGACGGGAAAAGAAAATAAAGATGGGTTATACATGTGACACTACACTGTACAGAAAAGTATCATGCAAATATAAGGAATCACAGCTAGCCGGGCGCGGTGGCTCAAGCCTGTAATCCCAGCACTCAGGGAGGCTGAGACAGGAGAATCGCGAGTTCAAAGCCAGCCTCAGCAACGGTGAGGCACTAAGCAACTCAGTGAGACCCTGTCTCTACATAAAACACAAAATAGGGCTGGGGATGTGGCTCAGTGGTCGAGTGCCCCTGAGTTCAATCCCCGATACCAAAAAAAAAAAAAAAAAAGGAATCACAGCTATATCTTCTTTTATGAAAGCACAACATAATGGTTCACTAAGGCATTATTTCTTCTACACTGAAGTTTTCAGAAGTGTACTGATTATGTTTTTGAAAATAAAAGTCCAGGCAGAGAGTACAGCTCAATGATAGAGTACATGCTTAACATGCATGAGGTCCTGGGTTCAATCCTTAGCACCAAAATACATATTTATCTCCAGTATCAACTATTCCAACATCATTTCTCATACACATAAAGGGCCATAAATCATTGCCATTTTAGAGAAGAAAATTAAACTATGGCAGGTGATTGACAACTTCCTAAAGAGCACTATAAACCATCAAACATTTCTGGCGTCAACCTCAGGGAATGGTGCTGAGATTCCAGAAAGGATATTCCTCTTCATCTGTTACATCAGCATACTGGGCCAGCAAAGCAGCTTTTCTCTGTTTTTCCTCTTCTGACACCATTCTGGGCTTCACCACAATCTGTGCCTGCTTCTCAATGAGGGTGGCAATGGCCTGTACCTCATCTGGGAGGTAGTGAAAGAGAGGGAAAACAAGTTTGTATGAAAGAAAACAAGCTCACCCAACCACCAATTCACCAAGACTGTGCTTGTAATAAAGACACTGGCATCTGCTGAGTCAAGGGTCCTAGGGTTCAAAGAACATGCCTCAGGGTCATGTGAGAAAGGCAAGGCAAGGCAATGCAGGCCAGGCTTTAGGTCTTATATCCATCTCCAATCACAGCAGCCCTGATTTTATTTGATTTATATATTGAAATTCTGCTGTTTTAAAAAAAAAAAGGTTGAAAAGCACTGCGTTAGAATCACAGAAAAGCTTCTTCTAAACATGCCTTTCTCTTCTCTTATTCCAGAAACCTAAGAACAAATCCAGAATCAACTAATGCTGATCCCTTTCATGTTTATAATTGTGCCAAGTACAATGCTTAGACTAAAAATATTTTGCCATATTTTAAAATAAGATCAACTACTAAGTTCTCCATTCCCAAGGAAAGGAAGCAATGGTGCAAAGTAGTGGTTCTCACACCTGGCTGTACACTCGAACTTTCGAAGAGATTTTTAAAAAAACACCAATGCCTGGAGTCCAACCCAAGTATATTAAATGATTCTAATGTAAAGACTGAAAACCAAGGGTGTAGTTTAGATTCTTTTCAAGTTTGATTTTTATGATTTGCGTTTTCTGCAACTAATTTACCATCCTCATGGTAAGTATATTAGCCCACTTATCTTGCATGTTAAAGGATTTAGCTGAATAAACCAAAATCCCAACCATAATTTGTGTTATGGAAAGAGAACATGAAAAACATGGGAGGTGGGAAAAATATATACCCATATATGCTGTTGAAAGATGATAAAAGGAAAGCAAAAACCACAATGAAGATAACTATGGTCAGGCCAAAATGGAAAAATGTGAAAGGAAAAGGAAATCAAGTTTCTCAGTGTCTGCCAGTGTAAATCATCTTAGGAAGAATGAGTATCCAGGGGCTGGGGTTGTGGCTTGGCGGTAGAGCACCTGCCTAGCACGGGTGAGGCACTGCGTTTGATCCTCAGCACCACATACAAATTAATAAATAAAAAAAGTCAAAACAAAAAAAAGAATGAGTATCCAAAGGAGAAAATGAAACACTCCTTCCCAAAGAGCTATACAGAAAGACTTTTGGAAAGGACCCTTGAGCTCACACACAGAAATGCCACATAGAAATGCCAACTCTACCTTCTTTTTTCACTTTGGTGACAACATTCTGAGTTTCAGACCATCGTTCCACAATCTCCTTGCAGATACTAAGGAGGGAATCTTCTTCCTAGTTGGAAAAATAGACTAATTAATTTTCTAAGAGAGTTCTCAAAAACAGCAACCTAAAAAAGGCCCATGCAAAGGGTACAGCTCTCCCTGTTGGAGTCAAGAAGAAATCCTGGGAAGGTTTTGGGAGTCACAGAATATTTCTCTTCTGATGCTCTAGGCACAGAAGGAATCCTGTGTGTGTGTCCCAGAATCCAATCCACACCTGCTAGATCAAGAGCACCCACTCCATCCTGTCAAGCTCCAGAATAAAAAATTCCCACCAGCTCAGGGCAGTCCTCATTCTCTCTTTAAAAAAAAAAAAATTTAAATTTTATTACACAATGTGATGTTTTGATATATATGCACATTGGGCATGATACTATGAAACAGGTTCATAATCTTACATATTTGTCAGCTTCTTATAGTGAAAACATTTAAAATTTACTCTCTCAGCAATTCTGAAATACACATTATTATTTTAGTCACCATTCTGTGCCATGGCTCACTAAAGCTTACTTCTTGTCTCAGTTAAATTTTCTATCTTTAATCAGCATCTCCCCCTTTCCCTTCACCACTCTCTCCTTTTTGGGGGCGGAGAGGGTGCCAGGGTTACTTAACCACTGAGCCACATCCCCAGCCCTATTTTGTATTTTATTTAGAGGCAGGGTCTCACTGAGTTGCTTAGCAACTGGCTTTCGCTGAGGGTGGCTTTGAACTCACGATCTTCCTGCCTCAGCCTTCTGAGCTGCTGGGATTACAGGCATGCACCACCGTGCCCGGCTCTCCTTATTTTTTACTATTTATTTATTTATTTTTATACCAGAGGTGGAATCCCAGATCTATGAGCAAGTTTATTTTTGGTTCACAAAAAAACTAAATGAAGGGGTGTTTTACCACTGAGCAACATCCCTAGACCTTTTTTATTTTTGAGATAGGGATTTGCTAAATTGCCGAGGCTGGCCTAGAACCTGTTATTCACTTGCCTCAGCCTTCCAAGTTGCTGGGATTACAGGTGTGCACCACCTGCCTGGCCTATGAGCAAGTTTCTTAACTTTCTGAACTACATCTTCCCCGGATTTTAGTGAGGATAAATGAAAACGTGTGTAAAGTGCCTACGCTATGTGGCAAAGCACAGGCATTCAAAAATATGGGCATTCTTTCTATGTTCACCGTGTCTGCCTTCACCAGCTTTGTAATCTGCTTCACAGGGCAAAGTATCAGAGTTCACATTTATTAGGTGCTTACTCCATGTGCTAGGCACTGTACTAAAAACTTCACATAAAAATTCTCAGTTCACCGTATGTGATGGCACATACTTGTAATCCCAGTGACTTGGGAGGCTAAGGCAGGAGGACTGCAGGTTCAAGGCCAGCCTCAGCAATTTAGTGAGGCCCTAAGCAACTTAGTGAGACCTTGTCGCAAAATAAAAAATAAAAAGGGTTGGGAATGTAGCTCAGTGGTAAACTTCTCCTGGGTTAGACTCCCAATAAAAAAAAAAAAAAAAAAAAGAATTCTTAATTTTTAAAACAATTGCATAAAGGATTACTACTACTATTCAATTTATATATGAGGAAACCAAAGTACAGAGGTTAAGTAACTTGCCCAAGGTCATACAAGTAATAATGGATTAAAGACGACTTGAGCTGGGTGCACATGCCTGTAATCCCAGCAGCTTGGGAGGCTGAGGAAAGAGGATCACACGTTCAAAGACAGCCTCAGAAACTTAGTGAGGCCCTAAGCAACTTGGCGAGATCCTGTCTCTAAATAAAATATAAGAATGGGCTGGAGATGTGACTCAGTGGTTGAATGTCCCTGGGTTCAATCCCTAGTATCAAAAAATAAAAATAAGGGCTGTGGTTGTAGCTCAATGGTAGAGCACTTGCCTTGCATGTGTGAGGCATTGGGTTTGATCCTCAGCACTATATAAAAATAAAAAAGTATTGTGTCCATCTACATCTAAAATTTGTTAAAAAAATAAAAATAAGCTGGGCGTGGTAGCTCATGCCTATAATCCCAGCAGCTTGGGAAGCTGAAGCAGGAGGATCATGATTTCAAAGCCAGCCTCAGCAACAGGTGAGGTGCTAAGCAACTCAGTGAGATTTTGTCTCTAAATAAAGCACAAAATAGGGCTGCGGATGTGGCTCACTGGTTGAGGGCCCCTGAGTTCAATCCCTGGTACCCAAAAATAAATAAATAAAGAGGACCTGAACCCAAGAAATCTAGCTAAGATGGGCGTGGTGGCGCATGCCTGTAATACCTGCACTTTGGGAGGCTGAGACAGGAGAATCACAAGTTCAAAGCCAGCCTCAGCAAGGGTGAGGCACTAAGCAACTCAGTGAGACCCTGTCTCTACATGAAACACAAAATAGGGCTGGGGATGTGGCTCAGTGGTCGAGTGCCCCTGAATTCAATCCCCAGTACCAAAAAAAAAAAAAAAAAAATCTGGCTAATAGCCCATGTTCTTAACCACTGTATTATGCCATCCCAAAGAAAAGTGAAAAGTCAGAACATAGACTTATTGTGGATATCCTTTTGTGTTTACAAAGGATTCTTTCCTGTACCATTCTCCCTTTCACTGCATGTGCTAAACACACAAAAACTTCTTTGGGCCAGAGTTTCAATAGTTATAGATCTTCCAGGAGGAAAAGCAAAGGAACAGGAAAAGAAAAAAAGATTAGAAAACAAATGGAGAGCCAAATAAAAAGGGTACTCTTGGAGGACAAACTGGGTTATTCCCCGTTTCCTCACCTAAACCAAAGCAGTTTGTTTCATCCATTCCTTCATTTATTCATCCAGAAAGTGGATGCTTTGTTCAAGACACTAAGATGTGAGCCAGGAAATGAATGAAAAGTAGTGCCTCGCTTCATAACACAGTTTAGAAGGCTGACAAATAGTTGCCATAAAACATAATATCCTAACCATCCTACTTAAACTTGTAACCTACCAAGGCCTACAATGGCCTACATAATTGCCTGCCTCACTTCAGCTACCTCTTAAAGCCCACAGGGGGATGGGGCTGTTGGATCCCACTGTGGTAGGATGGGAGGCTACAGTGAGTAGGCGGCCCCAGGTATCCATTTCTAGGCACCCAGACCAATCAGTAGATGGGAATTTCTTTTTCTTCCTCTCCATTGACCAAATCTTACCAATTACTGCTCTGCTCACTCTGCTTTCCAAAGTCAACCTGGGGACCACCAACACTGGTCAGACGCAGGGGAGGTAGCCTGTCCATGGTGAGGGCCAGTGCCTTCCTTACCCAGGTGAGTCCTACACACATAACCCCAGTTTTGGGACCAAGAGCTGTGTTGGTTTCTTTGATTGTTAGTTTTCCCTCCAGGGGACCACAGTAGGTAAGGCTTGGAGCCTAGCCCTTGGCTGTGCGAACAGAAACTCATGTTTAGGACCTTGTCCAACTGAAAGCTTTATGCACACTAGGTTTTGAGAGGTGTCTGCAGCACTTTTTGTTTGTTGTTTGTTTTCCATGAGATTTCTAGACCTTAGGCTGAGCTCAGGCACTCTGTGACCGAATGTTATTTCTGTAATGACGGTTATTTAAGCCTCTTCCACCTCTACCATGGTGGCCCTGCCAAGGACTGACTGAGAGGCCCATGGAGCTGCCCTATACAGGGAGGCTGAAGCCCGCTGAACTGCTGCTCCAGCCCTCACCTTGCACAGCACAGGGTTGGTCACTTGAGACAGCCAGGCACTTGCCTGCTCCTGTCACTTTGCCTGGGGAGGGGGCTGCCTGTGTTCCCTGTAACTGCTTTCCTTATGGCCCATACTAGCCACCCAGACTTGTGTAAAGTTGTGCTAACAGCTTTTTTTTTTTTTTTTTTTTTGGTGGAGGGTGTCTCCTTTTGGTATTCGCAACAGTCAGGGTCTTGGTATTGATGTATTTTAAACCACATTAAATAAAGAGTCTGTTGCTTTGTTTTTCTCTTCAAGGAAAAAAAATTACAACCTATCCCTCTATTCCACCTCTGATCCTCTTAAAATGCCCCCTTTTCTCTAGTACTTATCACTTTTCTAGCATAGCACTATAACTTACTAGTAAAGCTTTTCACTGATAGATTATAACCCTAGAAGGGCAGGAATTTCTGTTTTGCACTAATGATAATATCTGGCATACAGTAATCCATCAATAAAAATGTGATGAGCCAATCAACCAACCACTATAATGTACTACTGAACAGAATAAAGGTAAAGATGACAGAAAGCTTTTATTTTTTATTTATTTATTTTTTTAATATTTATTTTTTAGTTGTAGGTAGACACAATAGCTTTATTTTATTTATTTTTTATGTGGTGCTGAGGATCGAACCCAGTGCCTCCCGCATGCTAGGCGAGCACACTACCACTGCGCCATAACCCCAGCCCCGACAGAAAGCTTTTATACTGTTATTTGCTTCAGACTATATATCACTATTCTTGAATTGGTAAAATTATTGCTATAATTATTATCAAATTATTGCTAACAAACTTCATCATTCCTAATATTGAATCCTAGCCCAATCTGGCAACTTAGTTTGACCATGCTTTTTGTTTTTCCTCGAAAGAAATGTGATGTAGAAGTCAGGGGCCTCTGGCATTATATGCTGTCAGATTGACTGATAGCAGCACTTTGAATTATGTGCTTAATATAAACCATATTTCTTGGCCCTTTTTGTTCTGTAAAGGTGCTCCTTATGTTTCATGGACAAGAACTCTGTCTCACTTTATGATTCCTGGTTTATTCTTCCTAGAATCAGTTTCTATATAGAAGGGGTTGGAAAACTGTAAGAAAATTAAACTGGTATGTGAATTGGACAGAGCAACAAAGCCAACCTTAAAAATGATTTTGCTGGAGCCGGGTGCAGTGGCGCAAGTCTGTAATCCCAGCACTTAGGGCGGCTGAGACAGGAGAATCGCGAGTTCAAAGCCAGCCTCAGCAACAGCGAGGCGCTAAGCAACTCAGTGAGACCCTGTCTCTACATAAAACACAAAATAGGGCTGGGGATGTGGCTCAGTGGTCGAGTTCCCCTGAGTTCAATCCCCAGTACAAAAAAAAAAGATTTTGCTGAGCTGGGTATGTAGCTTTGTAGTAGAGTGTTTGCCTAATCTATGCAAGGCTTTGGGTTCAATAACCAGAAAGGGCAGGGAGATGTTTTCTGCAGCTTATACAACAGGAAGACATAAAGAACCAAATCTGTTCCTAAATTACTTTGCCTTTTCTATCAAGTCTGTTAAAAAAAAAAAGTATGAGGCAAACACGTTTCCCTTTATCAACAAATCTGTAGCTTCAAATAATGAAAAGGACTGGTTAAGGAGCTGGTGCAAAGAAGTACCAAAGTTTTTTTGTTTTGGGTTTTTTTTTTTTTTTTGTACTGGTGATTGAACCCAGGAGCACTCACTGAGCCACATCTCCAGTCCTATTTATTTTTTCTTTTGAGACAGGGGCTCACTAAGTTGCTTAGAGTCTTGCTAAATTGCTGAGGCTGGCTTTGAACTTGAGGTCCTCCTGCCTCAGCCTCCCGAGCTGCAGGCATGCACCACTCCACCCCACCCAAGATATATATATATATATATATATTTGTGGTACTAGGGATTGAACTAAGGGGCACCCGATCACTGAGCCACATCCCCAGCCCTATTTTGTATTTTGTATAGAGACAGAGTCTCACTGAGTTGCTCAGCACCTCGCCGTTGCTGAGGCTGGCTTTGAACTTTCAATCCTCCTGTCTCAGCCTCCTGAGCCGCTGGGATTACAGGCGTGTGCCACCGCATAGTTCGGCCCAAGTTATTCTAACAGCTTGTTCATGGAGTCTTTAGAAATTTCTCAGTTGGAAATAAAAACTAAAATTCCTTGCCTCTTGTTCTTTTCCCCTATAATCTGCAATGTTAGGGTACAAGAAAAGAATTTATTCAGCCAGGCATAGTGGCACACACCTGTAATCCCAGTGACTCAGGAAGCTGAGAGAGGAGGAGGGCAAGTTCAAGGCCAGCCTCAGCAGATTAGTGAGGCCCTCAGTGTAAAGAAAGAATCAAATGAAGGAAATAAAGAGAGAGGAAAGGTGGCTCAATAGTAACACAAGTTTATTTGGGACAAACCTGTGAAGGGGACCCAGTGGAGACTGAGACCCATCTTCCATTTATAGCCTGGGATAGATTCAGGGGCATGGGACTTAGGATGTTGCTAGGGGATTGTCAGGGAAGGGTCCTTTGGTCCTCAACTCTATGAGGTGGTCACTATTCCTGTCAAACCTGATACTTTTCAGGATTTCAGTCCCAGAAAACGATTTCCTTTCTTTGTATGATGATGAAATATTATCTGGGATGACTCTTATTCTAAGAGCAGGGATATGTTTCAAAATGGTGTTGCCTAGGTCAAGTTCTTCATAGCAGTCAGCAACTTGGTGAGACCCTGTCTCAAAAAATATAAAGGGCTGGGGCTGGGATTGTAGCTCAGCGGTAGAGCGCTTGCCTTGCATGCGTGAGGCCCTGGGTTCGATCCTCAGCACCACGTACAAAGCAATAAAATAAAGACATTGGTGTCCATCTACAACTAAAAAAATATTAAAAAAAAAAAATATATAAAGGGCTGAGAATGTAGCTCAGTGGTAAAGCAAACCTGGGTTCAATCCCCAGTACCCCCCCCCAAAAAAAATCCACTATATTGAATTTCCACTGAACTACCAAGCTACCTCACAAGTTGTGCTACAGCTTTCCCTTTTATAGGCCAATCTTGCCAGAGCAGGTTCTGTAACTCAAAGAGGTTCTTGCCAGAAGGATCTGGGATATCTACACTATTGTTATATTCCAACCATGTGCCCAATGAATGAACTGCACTTCCATCAAGTGTAAATCATTTTTTCCTCCAAAAATACTTTCGGATTTGAAAAAAAAAAATGTTTCCTGCCTTCTGTACTTCTCTACAAAGTACATATATACATATTTATATCTATATATTCATAGTACCTTTTGATTCTGGTTTTTGTTTTGTTTTGTTTTTTGGTCTGTGTGTATAGTGCTGGGGATTGAACTCAGGGATCCTCTACTACTGAGTTACACTCCTACCCCTTTTTGTTTTTGAGACAGGAACTCACTAAATTGCTGAGCCTGACCTCTTTCTACCTTACAATCTTCTCGCCTTAGCCTCCTCAGTAGCTGGGATTACAAGCATGTGCCACCAGGCCTATTCTTATTCACTTTTTAAACAGTCCCTGTTTAAAATTGGCTTTAAGAATAACAAATGAGGGCTGGGATTGTAGCTCAGTGGTAGAGTGCTTGCCTTGCATGCGTGAGGCACTGGGTTCGATCCTCAGCACCACATAAAAATAAATAAAGATATTTGTGTCCATCTACGACTAAAAAATATTTAAAAAAAAAAAAAAAAGAAAGAATAACAAATGAGCCAGGCGCGGTGGCTCAAGCCTGTAATCCCAGCACTTAGGGAGGCTGAGACAGGAGAATCGCAAGTTCAAAGCCAGCCTCAGCAACTGAGAGGCGCTAAGCAACTCAGTGAGACCCTGTCTCTACATAAAACACAAAATAGGGCTGGGGATGTGGCTCAGTGGTCAAGTACCCCTGAATTCAATTTCCAGTACCAAAAAAAAAAAAAAAAAAAAGAATTCATTCTCCAAACCTGTACAAATCTGAGCACTTATCAAGAAAAGAATAATGCTTTTGATGGACTGGCAGTTTTCAGAGTAGGAGTCCGATTTCCAATATCTCTTCTAAACCATAAATGCACAGACAACTCTAGTGTCTACATACAGTATTTAGTGATGACACAAATTTTGAGATTTTTGGGGGGGTACTGGGGATTGAACTCAGGGGTACTCCACCACTGAGCCACATCCCCAGCCCTATTTTTGGATTTTATTTAGAGACAAGGTCTCACTAAGTTGCTTAGAGTCTCACCATTGCTGAGGCTGGCTTTGAACTCAAGATTCTCCTGTATCAGCCTCCCAAAGTGCTGGGATTACCGGCATGCGCCACCCGCCCCGGCTTTGAGATTGTTGTATTTTACAAGAATCTGATAGACAGCTACAGACAGCATCTGTAGCCAATCTACTCTATAGTCACCACCTAATAATTATGTGCTGGAGGTGGGGGAAATGGGGATGAATGAGGCAGTAATGATCAGGTTAGAAAAGTGGACATTTTAGGCATTTACTACAGGTAAACAGCTTAAAGAAAACATTTCTGACTCAATTTGCTTGGAGACTAAATACAAAATTTATCTTTCTTTTTAAAAAATTTTCTAATCACTCCCCCCCAAACACACCCCCATTACTTAATTTCTAAATATTGTAAAGGATCAAGTACAACATTTGCTTCAGTTCCACCTGCTATGAAAAGATCTTTACCATGAGCTTACCTTTTTGGCCTCCTACTCCGAAAGAACTGAGGGAACTTCCTGCAGGCTTTTGTCATGGGACAACCCTAGGCATTGCCTCCCACTGGAAATAAACACCCCCAAAACATTTTATTCCCCACTCTAAACACCAAACGGATGAGAATGGAATTGGGTTTTAGACGTTTTAGGTACAACTCTCATTTCAGACCTCCCAAAGCCTTCACAAAAACATTCCGCAGCTAACCCACAGGCATCTGAAAGGGCCTCGTTCCCAGGAATAAGGGAAAGACATTCCTCTAAGTACCTACAACCCTCAAGCTTCCCAAACCCTGGTTTGGGAGCAACCTCCTTCATCCGCAGCCCAGAGCTAGAAGTATACTTCTTCCAGGTGATACCACTAAGCCTTCGTGACACCGGGTAGGGGAAGAGGGATGCGAAGTACTGACTGGGATTCTCAGATGCCGGCCTGAGGCTGAAGGATGTGTCCCGGCTACTCACCAGAAAAGCAGACAGGATACCCTGCAGAGCGTCCAACTTCTCCTCTTCCTCCTCCTCCTGCAGGACACCAAGGATGTAGGAACCGTAAACGGCTTGGTCCACTCCCAGCGCCTCCAACCGTCCATCCAGCCAAGCTCCAAAACCCCCGCCCCCGCTATCACTCTCCCCGGAGGCTGCCGCGGCCACTTCGCAGGGCGCCGCCATCTTGGGGTCAGGGTCCTGCCAGCCCCCGGGGTGTCTACCGCAGTGCCTGACGGGCCGCGCCGCGGGCCCAGCGCGCATGCCTAGAGAGGAAGCCCACGCCCCCGCGCGCCGAGGGTGGACTTGGGTGACGGGTGTGACCTGCTTGGGTGTTTTGTACCTTCCTAGCAAAACGCATGTTCGGTTACACACTGTCACTCAATCGCCCAGGAACTTCGGCAGGTGAGTATCCTTAAGAGTCTTTTCAACTGCGGATATTCAGAGAGGTTCAGTAACTTGGGCAAAATCACTTGGCTAATAACAGGACTGGACCTGAACTTGGATTCCAACGCTTCCGTGCACCTCACAGAGCTGCACTTCCACGAGCACTCGTGGGATGCAAAGCCACCCACTCTCGTATGGCTTTAAAAGCAGGGACCCGCTGCTTCTACCTGGTATATCCACCATCGCTACCGACGCCTGCCACCTTCTCCATGCCAAGCCCCACTCCCTGAAAACGCAAGCTCTAGAAAACTTTCCTTAATACCGTTCAGTCTGCCTTAAGAACACTGCAAGCCGGGCGCGGTGGCTCAAGCCTGTAATCCCAGCACTTAGGGAGGCTGAGACAGGAGAATCACGAGTTCAAAGCCAGCCTCAGCAATGGCGAGGCGCTAAGCAACTCAGTGAGACCCTGTCTCTACATAAAAACACAAAATAGGGCTGGGGATGTGGCTCAGTGGTCGAGTGCCCCTGAGTTCAATCCCTGGTACCAAAAAAAAAAAAAACAAACACTGCAAGCCTGTAATACCCAGCACTTAGGGAGGCTGAGACAGGAGAATCGCGAGTTCAAAGCTAGCCTCAGCAACGGCGA